>CM035114.1:29849380-30093333 GCA_020205505.1 Panax japonicus
TAAATCTACTATTTTCTATGATTTAAAAGTTTTTATCAACTTTCGCTGAAACTCAGCTTTAAATAAACCACATCATCGAATCATCCCTGCACTACAGGCCAAGGATATTCATTAAATCATCAATGTCATGACTATACCGAATATCCTGGTCATAATTGTAATAACCCGATATTTTTAATATAAAATAAATAAAAAATTTGCATTAAATTTTTTACAATTTATTTTAATGATGAGAATAAGTGTCTAGTAATGTGTATGATAAAAACAAATATATTTAGTACCTGAAAAATTATAAATAATTTTAGAATTTGATCATTACAAATTATATTCTATAGTAATTAATTTTTGTAAGCAAAAGTTTTATTAATTATTTTCCATGGAAACAGGATTTTATTATTTAAATAATAATATGAAATGATTATTAAAAATATAATAATAAATATTTTATTATATGAATTGTGTTTAGAATATTTAAGTTAATTGTTTTAACTTAAAGTTTTATATGAAAAATAAATCAGATATGGAATCCAAACCCTAAATTGGGATTTTTCAAGGGATGAGAATAATAATATAATATTAAATATTTAATTTTTCAGTGTTATAAATATGTACTGTAAATGTGTAGATGATAATGGTTGGGTTATATATGGTAAATTATGTCATAACCCTTATATCGTGTTATTAAACCCTAATTGTTAAACCTTGTTATGAGTTTAAGACTGAGTAAATTGTGTTATATGAATTTTATTGCCTATTATAGAATTTCTGTAATTAGGAGGAACCCTAATTATTATTTAAAAACCCTAATTTAGTAAAATTAGAAACCCTAATATTTATTTTAGTAAATTATAATGTTAATTAGGAAACCCTAATTGTTAATTTAGAAACCCTAATATATTAAAAACCCTAATTTTCTATTCAAAACCCTAATTCTAAATAATGCGTTTAATTAAAATTTTATTACACTTTAGTTTATTTTTCAAACCCTAAAATTATTTGGGAAACTTTAGATTAAAATTTAGTGATTAAACCCTAGATTCAAGTACCTTGAACAAGAATACCCTTGAGATTATAAGCAAAATTACCATTTACCCTTTTTTGTCCAATTTGTTAATTATTGCTAGCCAAATCTTATCAATTGGCAGCCTGTAAGACCCTAACTTTTATGAATAAAAATGAATTTTCTATAAATATCACTTTTGAATATTATGGAATAAATTTGATATAAGTTATAGTTGTGGGTAATATTTATAAATTTTGCAAAGTACGCAAGTGTTTTATAATATTCGATTTGTCAGGGAATATTCGTTTTAAACAGGAAATATTCGTACGACGGCACAATCATTGGTGACCCCACAACAGAATTATTGTCGGATTGATGGGAAAACGACAAAAATATTGTTTTCTTAAAAATAACGGCGGAAGTTTTTACCGTAACTGTTGAAACACCCAGTTGTTAAAAGATACACGAATACGTGTGGTTGCATAGTAGCACACCACGTATTGATTTATGATGCTTACGTGAGAATACGTCATTCGTTTTATTCAATTATTGCCTCGATATTTTATATATTATTAACTCAATAATTGAGATGACAGAGTTATTAATTATTTATTTTTGCATTATTAACGATGTCTAGAAGTTCTGCCAATGAGAGGTTTGGTCACCTAATTGCGTGCCAATAGGAAAATCCTTCTTATTGGAAAGCACCCTCTTTCCTGGGAATGACCTGGTCGATTAATAGTGTGAATAATAATAATGATGATAAAATTTGTTTTATTAGTATTATTAATGTAATAAACAGAAAATCTTTTTATATAAAACAGAATACTTTTATAAAGTTATCTATTTTATTAGATAATAATTAGAATATATTATATTTTATTATGCATAGTGTTGCATAGTAAATCTTTTTATATAAAATAGAATACTTTTATAAAGTTATTCGTTTATTAGATTATAAATAGAATATATATATTTTATTGTAAACCAATCTGGACCGTCCGTTTTAAAGTAAATCGATCTGGACCATTCATGGATTGGTTACTATTAAGTCCATTCTTCTATAAATAGAAGCTCATTCCTTCATTATTACTTACGAATTCACTGAAACTCTAGAGAGATAAACTATAGAGAGAAAGAAAAAAAGTATTCTGCTACTTCACTACTCCGATATCAAGTTTCTTTTACGGTAAAGGGTATTATTTTTTTCATATTTATGAAGAGAACTTCTGTTATTCCATTTTTTTATTATTCTGTTGGAACATCCTGTCTGTGCATTTTACGCCGGACTTGGTTCCATCTTTATTATTCTATTGGAATATCTTGTGTATGCGTTTTACGCCGAACTTGGTTTCGTCTTTATTATTCTGTTGGAATATCATGTATGTGTGTTTTACGCCGGACCTGATTCCGTTATTTATTATTCTGTTGGAATAACCTGTCTATGCGAAGTACCGCATGCATGGTGATTTCTGTTGTTATTCCATTCTTTATTATTCTATTGGAATATCCTGTCGGTGCGTATTACGCCTGACCTGGTTCCGTTATTTATTGTTCTGTTGGAATAACCTGTCTATGCGAAGTGCCGTATGCATGGTGATTTCTTTTGTTATTCCATTCTTTATTATACTCAGTTGGTTAAAGTTTTGACTTCTATACTCCATGAAATTGGTGGAATATCCTTGATATTTGCGCTTCATCCAGTATCTTTTCGTGGAAATATTCTTCTGAGCATTCTTAAATTTTACTCTACAAAGAAGTATCATGTTAACAATTTGGATGTTATTAGTTCCTCAATAAATTAATTCTTGAACTTGTTTATTGAATTCTTATATCATTGTCATCTTCCTCATATTTATATTTTGTTGAAAGTCATCTGTGGCCTGTATTGCATATTTGGACTTGGTATAATTATGACCAGGGATTATTCGGTGTAATAATGATCGTAATGTTACAAATGATGTGTTAAAAGTCCTCATTGGCCCGTAGTGCATTGATGGATAGTTGTTGGCATGATCCTGACCATTGACGAATACACGAATATCCTTGGCCCGTAGTGCATGGATAATTTATGGTTCTGATACTTATGAATATCCTTGGTCGTAGTGCAGGGATGAGGTGGATTATTTATTAAACTGAGTCCCTGCGATAAAAGTGATGAAAACCTTTTAAATCATAAAAGATAGTAGATTTTATTCTCTACTTAACTCTTTTAATGGATTACATGTTCCGCTGCAGTTAAACTTGATGTCTATTATATTTTATCAGTTTAACATTGTTGAAGACTAATGATAATTTATTCTTCATTATCTTAGTCATAATATTTCTTACTGGGCTAGTTGAGCTCGCCCTTTCTTTCATCGTTCTCTTCAGGAAATGAGAACGTAGCCAGGACTAGTCGAGGAACGGAGTGACGGTCCAGATGATAGTATTAGTAGTCCTCACTATTCTGTTAAATAGTGTGACAATAAATGTAATAATGACTTATTCTGAGAGTGGATATTGTCTAGAAGACAATGTTTGTATTAAAACTCACAGCTCTCTTGTTGTATATTAAAGATTGTATTTGTATTCTGTACCATGAATTTGGCGACTCAGAATAGGTGATGTATACCTATTTTGGGGGCGTCACAGTTGGTATCAAAGCTTAGGGATATGATCCCTGGCTAAGATGTGAGACAAGAACTAGGAGGGGAGAGACGGGGAATTCCTTCGCTAGTATGACCTACTTAAGTTTATTTGGCATTTAATTGGTCGGTCAGAGTATAGGGATAATATGTGATATGTTAATTAACCCTTGTTTTGTGGCAGTATTTGAAGATGGCATCCAAGAATGTTGAGAACATCAATGGAGCATAGGAGACCGTTGAGTCTCCACAGATCAATAACCAGGATAATGTGCATCATGAAGGCGACAATCCTCATGCAAACAACAACACTAACCAAATGATGAACGATGGAATGTTCCGAGGCTTCATGAAATTCATGAAACATCAGGCGAGAGTGGCTCCTGTCCAAAATGCAGGTGGAAACACAGGAAACTCTCGGACGGTCACCGCTAAACAGTTCAAGGAGCTGGGACCACCTGAGTTTTTGGAGAGCCAAAACTACTTAAGGCGGAGACGTGGATAAAACAGATCAACAAGATATTTGATTTCTTGGGTTGCTCCGAGGAGCAAAAGGTTCCCTTTTCCACCTTCATGTTGCGGGCAGAGATAGATTACTGGTGGGATTCTGTAAAGCGTACTCAACCTGCCGCACTGAAGATGTCTTGGGAAAAGTTTCAAGAACTGTTCAACGACATGTACTTTCCAAAAAGTATTCGTCACATGAAAGAGGTAGAGTTCATTAAACTGGAGCAAAATAACATGACCGTGTCGTAGTACGAAGCCAAGTTTGCCGAGTTGTCCCAGTTTGCGTCACATTTGGTTGATAATGAGGAGAGAATGACGCGAATATTTCTAAGAGGTTTGAAACCCGAGATACGTCAATATCTTATCTCTCATAAACTGTGTTTGTATTCAGATGTTGTTAATAGGGCTCAGTTATTGGAGAACGATAATGAGTCAACCCAACCAAAAGAGAGCAGCCGGTAAAATGATAATACCAGTGATAACAGTCATTGAAGCGATGACAATAAGTGTGGAGGGAATCAACATGCCAGAAATGGTAACCACTTCAGTGGTAATCATGGCCAAAATAATAAGAATGGACATTTCAAGAAAATGTGATTCAATAATGATGGAAAGACGTCAACACCATCACCCGTGGTTAAGGAAGGAGAACGACCACCTATCATATGCTTCAAATGCGGAGGGGAGGAACACATCAGTCCAAACTGTGCGATGTTGTCCAAAGCATGTTATAATTGTAGAAGAGAAGGTCACCTAGCCCAATTTTGCTGTTCACCAAAGACAAGTTCAGCTAGGATAGAGGCACCAAAGGACACCCCAGAAAAGTCAAAGCCAGTAGTGCAAGAAAGACGTTTGTCGTGACCTCCAGAAAGCAAGGAACCCGAATGAGGTCATCACGGGTAAGCTTATCATAAACTCTAGCGAAGTATATACCTTATTTGATACCAGTTCTACCCATTCCTTTATTTCTCCTACTTGCGCTCAACGTTTAAATTTGACTCCGGAGAAATTAGACTTTGACTTATCTGTTGAAACTCTGTTGGGAGAAACCTTCATTACATCCACTATTTATAAGTCTTGTTTGGTTCAAATCGGTGCCCTCACATTACCTTTCGATATTATTTCATTGAAAATACTTGCATTTGACGTAATTCTAGGGATTGATTGGTTAACCACTCATCATTTAAAAATTGATTATTTTCGTAAGGTTGTTAGCTTTCATATTCCTAATCAACCTATTATGCGAATTCAATCAACCAACCCATTAAAATCAATCACTGTCATTTTAAGCCATAAAGCTATTCGTTTATTGAAAAATGATTGTCAAGCTTTCGTAGCTCATGTCACGGATCTAAACAAAAATACGTCAGTTTTGAATGATATTTTTATTGTTAATGAATTTCTTGATGTATTCCCTGAAGAACTTCTTGGCCTACCCCCAGAGCGTGAAATTGAAATTTTGTATCAACCTTGAACCCGGTACAAAACTCATTTCCAAAGCCCCATATCGAATGGCTCCTATTGAACTTCAGGAGTTAAAGACCCCAACTGCAGGAATTGTTAGACATTGGCTTTATTCGTCTCCTTGGGGTCCTCCTGTTCTATTTGTGAAGAAGAAAGATGGGAGTATGCGACTTTGTATTGATTATCGGGATTTGAATCATGTCACCATCAAAAATAGGTACCCATCGCCACGTATTGATGACCTGTTTGACCAGTTGCAAGGTGCCAAATTCTTTTCAAATATTGATCTTCGTTCTGGATATCACCAATTGAAGATTAGAATCGATGACTATCCAAAAACGGTTTTCAGAACTCGGTACGGGCATTATAAATTCCTAGTCATGTCTTTTGGATTGACTAATGCTCCTGTTGTCTTCATGGATATGATGAACCGAGTATTCAAGGAATATTTGGATCACTTTTTGGTCGTCTTCATTGATGACATCCTTATTTATTCCAAAAGTCGTGAAGATCATGAGCAACACTTGAGGCTGATACTCCAAAAGCTTCGTGAATATAAGCTTTATTCCAAGTTGAAGAAATGCGTGTTCTGGCTTGAGGAAGTAGCATTCCTTGGGCACGTGGTATCAAGTCATGGAATATCTATTGACCCAAAAAAGATTGAAGCTATTCAAAGCTGGGAGCAAACCTAAATCAGTGACCGAAGTACGTAGTTTTCTCGGCTTAGCTGGTTATTATCGGAGATTCGTATAAGGGTTTTCTCGAATCGCTACTCCCTTAACTCAGCTGACTCGAAAAAATACAAAATTCTGTTGGAATGAGGAATATGAGAAGAGTTTTCAAGAACTCAAGAGAAGACTCATTTCAGCACCTGTTCTGACAATACCATCTGGCTCGGAGGGATTTGTCATCTACAGTGATGCTTCAGGAAAAGGGTTATGATGTGTTCTCATGCAACATTAGAAAGTCATAGCCTATGCCTCTCGAAAACTCAAAAAATATGAGAGGAATTATCCTACTCATGATCTAGAGTTGGCAGCAGTCGATTTTGCACTAAAGATTTGGAGGCATTACTTGTATGGGAAGAAAGTGGAGATCTTTACGGATCATAAAAGCCTCAAATATTTCTTCACTCAAAAGGAACTCAATAAGCGACAGCGACGTTGGCTTGAACTGTTAAAAGATTATGATTATACCATCCAATACCATCCTAGAAAAGCGAACGTGGTAGCTGACGCATTGAGTAGAAGATCATATGCGGGTACGAGTGCGATATTGTCAACGCAAAGGCCCATTTTGTATGACTTGCAAAGGATGGAGATAGAGATAAAGACTCTAGGAACCCAAGTGATGATGGAAAATATACGAGTGGAACCAACTTTAATCGATAAAGTTAAAGCTGCTCAAGCTACAGACCTGAAGCTGATGCATATGAGGAAGAAAGTACAAGAAGGTGTTATGCCGGAAGCAAGAATCGATGAAGAATGAATACTTAGATTCAACTCCAGACTTTGTGTTCCTAACGACCCTGATTTAAAATATAAAATCATGATGGAGGCGCACAACACACCGTTTTCAATCCATCCTGGGAGTACTAAAATGTATCATGATCTTAGATATACATTTTGGTGGGGCAATATGAAGAGAGAGATAACGTTGTTTATCTCAAGGTGTCTAACGTGTCAACGAGTCAAGGCAGAGCATCAAGTACCAAAAGGTCTATTGCAACCACTTGAAATTCTAGAATAGAAGTGGGAGCACATTACCATGGATTTCATTACTGGTCTTCCCAAGGTTTCTCAAGGCATAGATGCAATTTGGGTCAATGTTGATAGATTAACCAAGTCTGCTCATTTCTTACCTATACGAGAAACTTATACACTTGAACGTCTTGCTCGTATGTACATAAACGAGGTTGTAAGATTGCATGGTATGCCAGTATCCATAGTTTCTAATCGAGACCCAAGATTCACTTCACGATTTTGGGTTAGTTTATAAAAAGCTATGGGCGCAGATTTACGATTTACTTCGGCATATCATCCTTAGACGGACGGAAAATTAGAGAGGACTATTCAAACTCTTGAAGATTTATTAAGACTTTTTGTCCTTGACTTCAAGGGAAGTTGGGACAAGTTCTTACCATTGGTGGAGTTTTCTACAATAACAGCTATCAAGCAAGCATTGGCATGGCTCCATTCGAAGCGTTGTATGGAAGAAGGTGTCGTTCTCTAGTATACTGGGATGAGGTGGGTGAAGCAACATTGTTGGGACCGGAGTTGGTACGTATGACTACAGAAAAGATTCAAACGATCCAACAATGAATAAAAACCTCACAAGACCGACAAAAGAGTTATGTTGATCTTCATCGAAAGGACGTGGAATTCGATGTTGGAGATCATGTGTTGTTACATGTTTCTCCATGAAAAGGAGTTACGAGATTTGGAAAGAGAGGAAAGCTCAATCCTCGATTCATTGACCCATTTTTAATCCTCGATCTAGTAGGGACTGTAGCCTATAGACTTGCTTTACCGCCAAGTATGTCTCCTGTTTATAACGTTTTTCATATATCCATGTTACATAAATATGTGAAAGACCCGAACCACATTATTGAGTTCGAACCGGATGAAATAGCGGAGGATTTAACATATGAAGAGGTTCTTGTTCAAATCTTGGATAAGAAGGAATATATTCTACGCTCCAAGGTTATACCTCAAGTTAAAGTTGTATGGAGGAACCACGATGTTGAGAAAAAGACCTGGGAGTTAGAATCTGAAATGAAATCAAGATATCCTTACCTCTTCGACATACCAGGTACGTACCCAAATTTCGAGGGCGAAATTTCATAAGAAGGGGGGATTGTAAGACCCCAACTTTTATGAATAAAAATGAATTTTCTATAAATATCATTTTTAAATATTATGGAATAAATTTGATATAATGTTATAGTTGTGGGTAATATTTATAAATTTTGCAAAGTACGCAAGTTGTTTATAATATTCGATTGGTCGGGTAATATTCGTTTTAAACAGGAAATATTCGTATGACGGCACAATCATTGGTGGACACCACAACGGAATTATTGTCGGATTGAGAAAACGACAAAAATATTTTTTATGAAAATAACGGTGGAAGTTTTACCGTTAACTGTTGAAACACCCAGTGTAAAAAGTACGGGAATACGCGTTGTTGCATAGTAGCACACGGTATTGATTGTTAATACTTACGTGAGAAGTCATTCAGTTTTATTCAATTATTGTCGATATTTTATATATTATTAAATCAATAATTGAGATGACAGAGTTATTAATATTATTGTTTGCATTATTAATAATGTCTAGAAGTTCTGCCAAGGAGAGGTTTAGTCACCTAATTGCGCGCCAATAGGGAAAAATCCTTATTGGAAAGCCCCCTCTTTCATGGGAACGACCTGGTCGATTAATAGTGTGAATAATAATAATAATGATGAAGTTTTGTTTTATTAGTATTATTAATGTAATAAAACAGAAAATCTTTTTATATAAAATAGAATACTTTTATAAAGTTATCTGTTTTATTAGACAATAACTAGAATATATTATATTTTATTATGCATAGTGTTTGCATAGTGTTTGTATAGTATTTGCATAGTAAAATCTTTTTATATAAAATAGAATACTTCTATAAAGTTATTCGTTTTATTAGATTATAAATAGAATATATTATATTTTATTGTAAACCAATCTGGACCGTCCGTTTAAAGTAAATCGATCTAGACCATTCATGGATTGGTTACTATTAAGTCCATTCTTCTATAAATAGAAGCTAATTCCTTCATTATTTCTTACGAATTCACTGAAACTCTAGAGAGATAAACTATAGAGAGGAAGAAGAAAAGTATTCTGCTACTTCACTACTCCGATATCGAGTTTCTTTTACGGTAAGGGGTATTATTTTTTCATATTTATGAAGAGAACTTCTGTTATTCCATTTTTTATTATTCTGTTGGAACATCCTGTCTGTGCATTTTACGCTGGACGTGGTTCCGTCTTTATTATTCTATTGGAATATCCTGTTTATGCGTTTTACGCCAAACCTGGTTTCGTCTTTATTATTCTGTTGGAATAACATGTATGTGTGTTTTACGCCGGACCTGATTCCGTTATTTATTATTCTGTTGGAATAACCTGTCTATGCGAAGTACCGTAAGCATGGTGATTTCTATTGTTATTCCATTCTTTATTATTCTGTTGGAATATCCTGTCAGTGCGTATTACGCCTGACCTGGTTCCGTTATTTATTATTTTGTTGGAATAACCTGTCTATGCGAAGTACTGCATGCACGATGATTTCTTTTGTTATTCCATTCTTTATTATACTCAGCTAGTTAAAGTTTTGACTTTTATACTCTATGAAATTGGTGGAATATCCTTGATATTTGCGCTTCATCCAATATATTTTCGTGGAAATTTTCTTTTGAGCATTCTTAAATTTTACTCTACAAAGAAGTATCATGTTGACAATTTGGACGTTATTAGTTCCTGAATAAATTAATTCTTGAACTTGTTTTATTGAATTCTTATATCATTGTCATCATCCTCATATTTATATTTTGTTGAAAGTCATACGTGGCCTGTAGTGCATAGATGGTCTTGGTGTGATTATGACCAGGGATTATTCGGTGTAATCATGACCGTAATGTTACAAATGATGTGGTAAAAAGTCCTCATTGGCCTGTAGTGCATTGATGGATATTTGTTGGCATGATCATGACCATTGATGAATACACAAATTTCCTTGGCCCGTAGTGCTTGGATAATTTGTGGTTGTGATACGTATGAATATCATTGACCGTCGTGCAGGGATGAGGTGGATTATTTATTAAGTTGAGTCTCAGCGATAAAAGTGATGAAAAACCTTTTAAATCATAAAAGATAGTAGATTTTATTCTCTGCTTGACTCTTTTAATGGATTACATGTTCCGCTGTAGTTAAAATTGATGTCTATTGTATTTTATCAGTTTAACACTGTTTAAGACTAATGATAATTTATTCTGCATTATCTTAGTCATAATATTTCTTACTGGGCTAGTTGAGCTCACCCTTTCTTTCAATGTTCTCTTCAGGAAATGAGAACGTAGCCGGGACTAGTCGGGGAATGGAGCGATGGTCCAGATGATAGTATTAGTAGTCCTCACTATTCTATTAAATAGTGTGACAATAAATGTAATGAGGACTTATTCAGAGAGTGGGTATTTTCTAGAAGACAATGTTTGTATTAAAACTCACAGCTCTCTTGTTGTATATTAAAGATTGTATTTGTATTCAGTGCCATGTATTTGGCGACTCAGAATAGGTGATGTATACCTATTTTGGGGGCGTCACACAACCACCCTACACTACCTAGCTATGAGCTAGCAATACCAGCACATCAGCCATTGCAAGTAATCAAATACATTGCATCAATAGAAATGAGAATTAAAGAGAAAGAAAACCACAAAACAAAGCCATTTGATCACTTATACTTAGCCATACTCTCTCAAGACCAAACCCACAAAATTTTAGTGTTAGATCAGTCACAAAGCAAGCCCCACAATTACCATTATCAGATCAGGAGAACAGAATCAAGATCAAAGCTTAGAAAAGGTGCAAACCCTAAAATTTGAAAATCTTTTGATCTTATGTTATATGTAATTTTTTGTGTTAAACATGTTGTACGGGGTATTAATCAATGATCCGGGTTGCTAGATGTTATATCCATAACATCTAGAGGTTCAGATTTGATGATTTTCCAAATCTGGAAATTTTTGAAAATAAGGGTCTGACAGTGAATGTCATGACTCAAGATCTTCGTCTGTTATATGTTTTTTTTGTTTTGAAAGTTTGTACTTGTAGTCTGCTATGAGATATTTATTATGGAACTTGAATCATGGTCATATCTGTTATAGAATTAATGTTATTTAAGGTCAAAGTGGGTTGACCGGCATTAACCGGCTGTTCTTGAAACCCAGATTCTTCCCAGAAACCTCTGACAGTGTTTTTGTAGAGCTTGGATATTGTTATGTTTAAGTTGTTTTGCCATGTTGTTTTTTTAGTTGTAGACTAACATGAAGACTACATGTTAAAGCCTTTATATCACATAGATCCTTAACAGAATCAAATCTAGTGATGGTCAAACTTAGGTAGCCGAAACTGCTCAAGAACATTTCTGGAAAACCCAGAAATGTTCAAGAACAGTTCCGGGAAGGTATTTTGACCGGCCCATTTATCTTGATTGTGTTGATGTTGTAAGACCCCAAATTATTAATAAATGAAATTTATTTTCCTTTATTTATTATTTTGAAATAGTAAGGGTTGATTTGATTAATGTGGTTAGTTATGGGTAAAATGCGCAAATATTTTAAATAAACAGGTGGTTATAAAATATTCATTGTTGTCGGGGAATATTCGTTTGGTCGTGGAATATTCTTGCTGTCGGGGAATATTCGTACGACGGCGCAGTCTTTTGTGGGTCCCATAACGGAAAGCAATTGGATGAAGAAAACGACAAATATAAGTTGTTTATAAAAAACGGCGTAGTTGTTACCGTTAATACTGTTGGAATACCCGGTGGTTAAAACACAGTAATACGCGTTGTTGCACAGTAGCACACGGTATTGCACCAATTATTGACTCTTACGTAAGAAGACACTACTCAATAATGGTTACAGTAATTACTGTTCAGTATTTTATGTAATTGATTCAATAATTGCTGCATTGATATTTTGTATTACTGTTGTTTCAATAATTGTCATTACACAGTATTTTCCATTATCGAAGCAATAATTCATATTATCTGAATAATATTATTAGATAACATTATTGGCAATGTCTAGAAAGTTCTGTCTAAGGAGAGGTTTGGTCACCTAATTGCGCGCCACTAAGGAGAAATTCTTATTGGAAAGCCCCCTCTTTCCTGGGAACGGCCTGGTTGCTAATATTGTGATTCTGTAATATTATTTGTGAATAATTAAATTATTGATTTATATGATGAGGAAAATATTGATTTTATGTGGATATAGATGGAGAAAGTTTTTAATTTGACAATTGTTGAAAATTAATATTTTATCTTTTTCTGATAAAATAATTCATTTAAATATATTATTTTAATAATATATTAACGGTGATATTTTTATAATGAATGTGGGGTATATGAGTTTATGAGGAGAAAGAGTATTTTTGTTACCAAAAATATTTAAAGCATGTTTTATGTGTCGGTGGACCCTATTTATTGACTGAAATTTGATTATAGCCGGTAAAATCGTCCGTTTATGGATTTTGGTCAATTTCTGTTTGGAATTTGGAAAAACTTCCTTCTGCAAAGTTGTGAAGAATTGAATTTCCTATAAAAAGTCGCGAGATTCGAATTTTCCGGCAAAAGGGCTATTTATTATGAATTATTGAAGTTTCGGAGTTTCAAAATAATTGATTTTTGGAAGTTTAAAATATTTTTAATAATAAAAACGTTTTTTATTTATTTTTCTAGAAGGGAGCATGTGTTCAATGACTGATTTCAGATTTTAAGGTTGGCGTAGAAGATTATATATATATATTAATATTATATTAAATTTTCTGCTTTGGTGTTCTATGCAATTTCCTATAAATAGGTGCTTAGGTTAGAATTGAAAATCACGCCAGAAACTGAAGTTTTCTCTCTCTATATTATCGAGCGTATTCTTGTGAGTATTTTGAGTATACTTTGAGTATTGCTATACGGTGAAAGTTCAAGTCATAGCCTATATCCGGTGTTTTAACTAGAAGTGCTGTCTTTCGAGGTAAGGGATGTTATTTTCTTCTCAAATGATATTATTTCTTCAATATCATGATGCTGAAATATTGGTTGGAAGTTTTTATCAAATTTGGAACTTTTTCATGTCGGGGTTACTATTCATGAGTTACTATTCACGAGTTACTATTCATGAGTTACTATTCACGAGTACTATTCACGAAGCGTGAAGATGTTTTTTTGTGAAATTTCTATCTTTTGGTGTCGGAGTTACTATTCATGTATACGTCACTATTCACGTATACGGCACTATTCACAAATACGGCACTATTCACCGAAAAATAAAATTTCTTCTTTTTGTCCAAAATATCTATTCTGGATACTAGTTTTGATTGGATCTATGTTTAGATCATTCTTGAATTTTACTTCAGTATGATTATTTATGAAGTATTTTTGAAATCGGATTGTTTAAAGTACGAATCCTTAATACTTGTTATTTTGTTTCACTGGATTCGTTTTCTTTAAAATATTTTTCATCATCCTCAGTCCTAAATGATGGTGTTACTGAATATCTTTGGCCTGTAGTGCAAAGATGGTTGATTTTATTATAAATATCTTTGGCCCGTAGTGCAAAGATGAACAGGTGTTGAGATGAACATGAACAATTGATGAATATCTTTGGCCTGTAGTGCAAAGATGAACAGGTGTTTAGATGAACATGACCGACTGATGAATATCTTTGGCCTGTAGTGCAAAGATGAACAGGTGTTTAGATGAACATGACCGACTGATGAATATCTTTGGCCTGTAGTGCAAAGATGAATATTTGATTTGATTTGAGATATATATTGATTGATGTTACAGGGATAAAATATTGATGATGGACTTTTAAATTCATAGATGTTAGTAGATTTTATTCTCTACTTAACTCTTCTAATGAATTGTTGTTTCCGCTGCAGTTGTTGATCTAAAACTTGTTGTCTATTGTATTCTATCAGATTTTTCCCTGTTGAAGACTAAGGATAATTTGTTGTACATTATCTTAGTCATAATATTCTTTACTGGGCTAGTTGAGCTCACCATTTTCCTTGTTGTTTCATTTTTTTCTCAGGAGGCGAGAATGTAGCGAGTACTAGTCGGGGTATGGAATGAAGGTTCTAGAGAGAGTTGTTTAGTAGTCCTCACCATTTTTTTTGTAAAATTATGTATCAATAATTATGATGGGGATTTATTTGCATGTGGATATTGTCTAGATGACAATGTTTGTATTCAAACTCACAGCTTATGGGTTGTAAAAGTTGTAGTTGTTTCTGTACCATGTATTTGACGACTCAGAATGGGTTGGATGGAATGGACCTATTTTGGGGGTGTCACAGTTGGTATCAGAGCTTAGGGATATGATCTCTGGCAGAGATCGGGGAATAAAACTAGGAGGGGAGAGACGAGTAAATCCTTCGCTAGTGTGTCCTACCTAAGCTTATTTGTTAGTTGGTCAGTATATAGGGATATTATGTGATATATTGATTTCCTTAATTAACCCTTGTTTTATGGCAGTATTTGAGAATGTCGACTGAGAATATTAACAGTGGAGTTAATGAGACCGTGGAGATGCCTGTACTTACCAACGAGGAGAATGTGCAACAGGCTGGCAATGTTCCTCCTGTGAACAACGCCACTGAGCAGACAATAAACGACGGGATGTTTAGGAGCTTTTTGCAGTTTATGCAAAATCAGACGAGGGAGACTTGTGTACAGAATACGGGTGGAAATGATAGCAACGCGCGGCTTGTCACAGCCAAGCAGTTCAAAGAGTTGGGACCACCAGAATTCTGGGGAAAGCCGGATCCGATCATGGCGGAAACGTGGGTCAAGCAAATTACCAAGATATTCGATGTCTTGGGATGCACGGAGGAACAGAAGGTTCCATTCGCCACCTTTATGTTCCGTGGCGAGGCAGACTACTGGTGGCAGTCTGTGAAGCGTACACATCCAGCCGCACTCAGCATGTCATGGGAGACGTTTCAGAAACTTTTCAACGAAAAATACTTTCCTGAAAGTATTCGCCATATGAAGGAAGTGGAGTTTATTAGACTAGAGCAGAATAACATGACGGTGTCCCAGTACGAGGCGAAGTTTGCGGAGTTATCCAGGTTTGCACCTCATTTGGTGGAGAATGAGGAACGTATGACGCGAATGTTTTTGAGAGGTTTGAAACCCGGCATACGTCAGTATCTCATTTCTCATAAATTTTCTATTTATTCAGATGTTGTCAACAGGGCTCAGTTGTTAGAGCGAGATAATGAGTACGTTAAACCGAGGGACCATAACCAGGATCATACTGGTGACAGCAGTCATCAGAATAACGATAACCAGCGGAGAAAGAAGAATATGGACAAAGGCGGTAACCACTCTGGTGGTAATCGTGGCCATGAAAATAGAAGAAGCGAGTCTGGAGGAGATTTTAAAAAGAGGAGATTTAACAACGACCATGTGAAGACGACAGTGCCAGCAGCAACTGGTTCCAAGGGAGGAGAAAGACCACCGGTCGTATGTTACAAATGCGGGAAAGAGGGACATATCAGCCCAAACTGCCCACAACAGTTCAAGTTATGCTATAATTGTGGAAAGGAAGGACATATCGCTCGAGAGTGTACGGTAGCGAAACCAATTCCAGCGGGGATGGTGATTCAAAAGGCTGTCCCAGAAAAGTCAAAGTCAACGGTTCCTGGAAGAGCGTTTGTCGTGACCGGTCAAAATACGAGGAACCCGAACGAAGTTAGCACGGGTTAGTTAATTATAATTCTTGCGAAGTTTATACTTTACTAGGTACCGGTTCTACCCATTCTTTTATCTCTCTTGCTTGCGTTCAACGTTTGAACTTGACTACGGAGAAATTAGACTTTGACCTATTTATGGAGACTCCGTTAGGAGAAACTTTCATTACATCCGTTGTTTAGAAATCTTGCTTGATTCAGGTTGGCACTATCACATTACCTGTTAACCTTATTTCTATAGAGATATTTGCTTTTGATGTGATTTTAAGGTTAACTACTCATCATGCCAAAATTAATTGCTTTCGTAAGGTTGTTAGTTTCATATTCCTAAGAAACCTGTTATTTGAATTCAAGCAACCAAACCATTGAAGTCAAACATTTTTATATCAAGCCATGAAGTCATTCGTTTATTGAAAAATGGATGTCATGTTTTTTTAGCCCATGTCATGGACTTGAACAAAAGTACATCAGATTTGAGTGATATTTCTGTTGTTTGTTAATTTCCTGATGTATTTTCTGAAGAATTTCTTGGCCTACTCCCAGAGCGTGATATTGAATTTTGTATCGACTTTGAATCCAGTACAAAACCCATTTCTAAAATCTCATATCGAATGGCTCCTATTGAACTTCAGGAGTTAAAAACCCAACTGTAGAAGTTGATACCCGAGCCTTTATCTGGTGACTTCCTTTGTGGAATGTACCGAAGCCAGACTCTTCGTAAGGGACACAATATTCGTGCGATTGTAAACTGATAGGTGTCATTGTAACATGCTATCCAAGGTTGGGATATGAGTCACAGTTGAGAACCACCTAAGTCGATAATCGAAATACGTAGCTTTCTAGGCTTAGTTGATTATTATCGGAGATTCGTTGAAGGATATTCTCGAATCGCTATTCCATTAACGCAGCTGACTCGTAGAGATACAAAATTCGAATAGAGCAAGGAATGTGGGAAGAGCTTCGAAGAACTCAAGAGGAGACTCATTTCGGCACATGTTCTGACCATACCGTCTTAGAAAAGTGAACGTGGTAGCTGACGTGTTGAGTAGAAGATCGTATACAAGTACGAGTACGATATTGTCAAAGACTCATTTCGTATAATTTACACATAATAGAGATGGAGATGAAAACTCTAGGTACCTACGTGATGATATACGAGTATAATCGACTTTAATCGATAAAGTTAAAGTTGTTCAAGCTACACACTGGAGCTGATGAATTTGAAGAAGGAGGTGCAAGAAGTTGTTATTCCAAAAACGAGAATTGGCGATGTGAGCAAAGCTCAAACCTTCGATTTATTAATCCATTTGAAATTCTCGATCGAATAGGAACTGTGGCCTATAGACTCGTTTTACCGCCAAGTATGTCGCGTGTTTATAACGTTTTTTTTATGTACCGATGTGGACGACTCGAACCATGTTATTGAGTTAGAACCAGACGAAATAGCCGAAGACTTAACGTACGAGGAGGTACCTGTCAAGATGTTGGATGGGAAAGAGCATGTCCTACGCACGAAGGTCATACCACAAGTTAAAGTTTTGTGGAGGAATCATGCTATAGAGGAAATGACATTGGAGTTGGAAACGGAAATGAAAGCGAGGTATCTTTACCTTTTCGAAGCACCAGTTACGTACGTCAATTTTGAGGACGAAATTTCATAAGGAGGGGAGGTTGTAAGACCCCAAATTATTAATAAATAAAATTTATTTTCCTTTATTTATTATTTTGAAATAGTAAGGGTTGATTTGATTAATGTGGTTAGTTATGGGTAAAATGCGCAAATATTTTAAATAAACAGGTGGTTATAAAATATTCATTGTTGTCGGGGAATATTCGTTTGGTCGTGGAATATTCTTGCTGTCGGGGAATATTCGTACGACGGCGCAGTCTTTTGTGGGTCCCATAACGGAAAGCGATTGGATGAAGAAAACGACAAATATAAGTTGTTTATAAAAAACGGCGTAGTTGTTACCGTTAATACTGTTGGAATACCCGGTGGTTAAAACACAGTAATACGCGTTGTTGCACAGTAGCACACGGTATTGCACCAATTATTGACTCTTACGTAAGAAGACACTACTCAATAATGGTTACAGTAATTACTGTTCAGTATTTTATGTTATTGATTCAATAATTGCTGCATTGATATTTTGTATTACTGTTGTTTCAATATTTGTCATTACACAGTATTTTCCATTATCGAAGCAATAATTCATATTATCTGAATAATATTATTAGATAACATTATTGGCAATTTCTAGAAAGTTCTGTCTAAGGAGAGGTTTGGTCACCTAATTGCGCGCCACTAAGGAGAAATTCTTATTGGAAAGCCCCCTCTTTCCTGGGAACGGCCTGGTTGCTAATATTGTGATTCTGTAATATTATTTGTGAATAATTAAATTATTGATTTATATGATGAGAAAAATATTGATTTTATGTGGATATAGATGGAGAAAGTTTTTAATTTGACAATTGTTGAAAATTAATATTTTATCTTTTTCTGATAAAATAATTCATTTAAATATATTATTTTAATAATATATTAACGGTGATATTTTTATAATGAATGTGGGGTATATGAGTTTATGAGGAGAAAGAGTATTTTTGTTACCAAAAATATTTAAAGCATGTTTTATGTGTCGGTGGACCCTATTTATTGACTGAAATTTGATTATAGCCGGTAAAATTGTCCGTTTATGGATTTTGGTCAATTTCTGTTTGGAATTTGGAAAAACTTCCTTCTGCAAAGTTGTGCAGAATTGAATTTCCTATAAAAAGTCGCGAGATTCGAATTTTCCGACAAAAGGGCTATTTATTATGAATTATTGAAGTTTCGGAGTTTCAAAATAATTGATTTTTGGAAGTTTAAAATATTTTTAATAATAAAAACGTTTTTTATTTATTTTTCTAGAAGGGAGCATGTGTTCAATGACTGATTTCAGATTTTAAGGTTGGCGTAGAAGATTATATATATATATATTAATATTATATTAAATTTTCTGCTTTGGTGTTCTAAGCAATTTCCTATAAATAGGTGCTTAGGTTAGAATTGAAAATCACACCAGAAACTGAAGTTTTCTCTCTCTATATTATCGAGCGTATTCTTGTGAGTATTTTGAGTATACTTTGAGTATTGCTATACGGTGAAAGTTCAAGTCATAGCCTATATCCGGTGTTTTAACTAGAAGTGCTGTCTTTCGAGGTAAGGGATGTTATTTTCTTCTCAAATGATATTATTTCTTCAATATCATGATGCTGAAATATTGGTTGGAAGTTTTTATCAAATTTGGAACTTTTTCATGTCGGGGTTACTATTCATGAGTTACTATTCACGAGTTACTATTCATGAGTTACTATTCACGAGTTACTATTCACGAGTACTATTCACGAAGCGTGAAGATGTTTTTTTGTGAAATTTCTATCTTTTGGTGTCGGAGTTACTATTCATGTATACGTCACTATTCACGTATACGGCACTATTCACAAATACGGCACTATTCACCGAAAAATGAAATTTCTTCTTTTTGTCCAAAATATCTATTCTGGATACTAGTTTTGATTGGATCTATGTTTTGATCATTCTTGAATTTTACTTCAGTATGATTATTTATGAAGTATTTTTGAAATCGGATTGTTTAAAGTACGAATCCTTAATACTTGTTATTTTGTTTCACTGGATTCGTTTTCTTTAAAATATTTTTCATCATCCTCAGTCCTAAATGATGGTGTTACTGAATATCTTTGGCCTGTAGTGCAAAGATGGTTGATTTTATTATGAATATCTTTGGCCTGTAGTGCAAAGATGAACAGGTGTTTAGATGAACATGACCGACTGATGAATATCTTTGGCCTGTAGTGCAAAGATGAACAGGTGTTTAGATGAACATGACCGACTGATGAATATCTTTGGCCTGTAGTGCAAAGATGAATATTTGATTTGATTTGAGATATATATTGATTGATGTTACAGGGATAAAATATTGATGATGGACTTTTAAATTCATAGATGTTAGTAGATTTTATTCTCTACTTAACTCTTCTAATGAATTGTTGTTTCCGCTGCAGTTGTTGATCTAAAACTTGTTGTCTATTGTATTCTATCAGATTTTTCCCTGTTGAAGACTAAGGATAATTTGTTGTACATTATCTTAGTCATAATATTCTTTACTGGGCTAGTTGAGCTCACCATTTTCCTTGTTGTTCCATTTTTTTCTCAGGAGGCGAGAATGTAGCGAGTACTAGTCGGGGTATGGAATGAAGGTTCTAGAGAGAGTTGTTTAGTAGTCCTCACCATTTTTTTTGTAAAATTATGTATCAATAATTATGATGGGGATTTATTTGCATGTGGATATTGTCTAGATGACAATGTTTGTATTCAAACTCACAGCTTATGGGTTGTAAAAGTTGTAGTTGTTTCTGTACCATGTATTTGACGACTCAGAATGGGTTGGATGGAATGGACCTATTTTGGGGGTGTCACAGATGTCATGATGATCTGATGTTATGTTATTGTTCCTTGTCATGTACTCAATAAGTATGAACCATTATATCACATGAAACAAGGCTGGAACCTAAATTAAATCGAGCATGAAACTAGGAACTCTAATTTTTGGGTTTATGAGAAAACCCAAAAACACTCTGACAGCATTTTTGCTAGCCCAGATCGTTTTGATTAATTATTTTTGGACTTGAAAATGGGTTGAAATATGTTTTCTGGTAGTTACTTTAGACATCCCGACTTCCAGAACACATTTACCTTGAACAGATTTCATGATAGAGGGCCATCAAAAGCGTTGACCGGCCATGACCAGAAATTTTGGGTTGCCCAGAAACGTGATGAACATGTCTGACAGTGATTTCAAATCCTTATATCTTGCTCATATGTTATGATCTGACCCAGATGTTGATTTACACTTGTAGTATTACATCAATATTACAATATCAAAGTTATAGCTAGCCCATAAACACTATACATAACGAACTAATCATTGTCAAAGTTGGTACCTAGAAATTGTCTATGAAGGCTCAAGAACACATTAGACTACACTTTTTGTCGCTAAAGGCTATAGCGACAGACTTTATAATTTTATTTAAATTATTTTCCAAAAATCATTTAAAATAGTAAATAAATTCTGAAAATTACAAAAATAATTTTAAAAATTATTTTAAGTTATAAAAATTAACTTTTAATAATTCGGCATATTTTTCATAAATATTAGTATTTATTTGAATATTATTGATATTTAATATATTTAATAAATGCATTAAATAAATTTATTAAAAATTATTTTAAATGATAATAAGGTATTTAAAAATATTTGAAGTTATAAAATATAACTTTCAATATTTAAAGGTAAATTTCATTAATTAATTATTATTAATGATTTTAAAGTTATTTAATAATTATATTAAATAAATTAGTTTAAAAATGATTTTAATATTAGAAAATTCATTTTTTAAAAAATAAAGTGCTTAAAGATATTTTAAGTTATAAAACATAACTTTTAATATTTAAAGGATAATTTCATTAATAATTGAATATTAATGATAATAATGTAATATTAAGGATATTAGATTTATTTAATAATTTATTAAATAAATAGTTTTAAAATGGTTTTATTAATTTAAAAATCATTTAAAAAGGATATAAATGAATTAAAAAAATTTTAAGTTATAATTAATGACTTTTTAATATTTGGATAAATAGTACATTAATACTTAAATATTAATGGTAATTATTTAAAAATAATTTTAAATGTTTTAAAAATCATTTAAGGGTAATATTATTACTTTAAAAATATTTTGAGTTATTATAAATAACTTTAATATTTTGGCAATGGTTTCATTAATAGTTTAATATTAATTAAATATTAATGATAATAGAATTATTTATTATTTAAATCATTTAATAATGATTCTGCTATTTGAAAATTCACGATAAATTATAATAAGTGTTTAAAAATTATTTTAAGTCATTTAAAAATAATATGACTGATAATTACAGTTATTGAACTAACTGGATAGAGTCTTAGACTCTATTATTACCCGATAAAACTGTCGGTACACCGACATGTTGCAGAAATTATTCTGGACTTAGATATTTTGACGGTATTAATGATTGTTTGTGATTCAATGACTGTGGGATATGTGTGACAAGGTGATTAGGTTATGTGCGGACTGCAATAGGCAGTATTATGTGTTGTGATATGTTATTCTAATCGATAAAATAATCTTATTACTGATAGGTGATTACATAACAGATAAAACTAAGTTACGAATTGTAAGCAGCGTATCAGGCAAGTATCCTACCTTTGCATTTTCTTTATGCAATGGACATGAGTAAGAATGTTTCATAACTATATTATTATTGTGCTAGATTATTAGCCCTATTGTTATATTATATACTCTCACTGATTATCAACATGTTAGTATATGGTAATTCAGATATATATTCTGTTCGTTAATTTCTATAAATGGTTATACAAGTGTCCCCACTTGAATAATCATTGTATTTAATCACATGTTGATACACCTTTGTTAATTACCCGTGTATATATATATATATATATATATATGTTGAATTATAGATTATTGTTGAACAAGATAAAACCTTATTATTATCCAACCAAATTGCTTTGGTTTGAAACCCTGACAAGTATGAACATCCCTTACACTGGAAAACTTTTTATGCACCCAAGGTGGACAGAGTGAACGATAACATTATTCTTGCAATGTAGTATTGATCAATATAGGGTACAACGGGCTGATCACCCCTCGTGCCCGTAAGTTATGACGGTTTGCGGATGAATTTCTGCTAAAACTATTCGAAAATTGAAAACAATGTTCATAGTATATCACATTAACCCTATATATAGTCAATACATAGTTTCAAAAATTTGATAGAGAGTTGTTATGTTATTACTATCGGTTCAGATTACTTCACAACTATTGACTTATTGTAGAAGGGTAATACAAAGAAAACATTTAACTCTTTCAGCTAATATTTATAATTATTATTACTTGTTGGGCACTCAAATGCTCATTCTTGCTTAAATTAAATGTTTTCAGTTAAGTATGATCAACCCGAAGGATCAGGCAAGAACAAGGGGAAAGGAAAGCTGTTCAAATGAGATTTATAATGTTCTGTGTAATAGTTATAGTTTATTAAGACAGTGATACTTATTATCTATGATGTAATGAATGTTTAAAGGTCTCGTACCTGGGATTTAAACTTTGATGCATATGTAACTTAAATTTTGCATCAATATTATTGTTATTAATATTATGATTAGTATTATTTTGCGCATAGAAATGGTATCGTGAAGCACCGAGTTCGGGTTTCAAGTACCCGAATTTGGGGGCGTCATAATAATCATACCAAAAATTGTCCATCAATGCACTATAGGCCACTGAGGACTTTTACCACATCATTTATAACATTATAGGTCATGATTATACCGAATGATCCCTGGTCATAATCATACCCAGTCCATTTATGCACGTAAGCCAAAGATGACCTTCATCATAATATAAGCATGAGGATGATGAAAATGACATAATAATTCAATAAAACAAGTTCAAGAATAAATTTTAAAGATTTATAAGTTAATTTCTCCTGAAATCAATAACGTCCAAATTGTTAACATGATACTGCTTTGTGGGGTAAAATTTAAGAATGCTTAGAAGAATATTTTCATGAAAAGATACTGGATGAAGCGTAAATATCCTGGATATTCTACTAATTTCATGGAGTATAGAAGTCAAAACTTTAACCAACTGAGTATAATAGAATATATGAAACTGCAAATGGATTTTCGCCCGCCATGCGGTAATCCACGTAGACAGATCATTTTCACAATTTAATAAATAATGAATATGAAGGATCATTCACCATGCATGTGGTAATCCACATAGACAGGTTATTCCAACAGAATAATAAAGAATGGAATAACAGAAGAATTCACCTGACATGTGATAGACCGCACAGACAGGTTATTCCCAACAGAATGTTAAAGAATGGAACCAGGTCATTGTAATCCGCACAGACATGATATTCTAACAGAATAATAAAGAATGGAACCAGGTCATGCGTAATCCGCACATACAGGATATTCCAACAAAATAATAAAGAATGGAATAACAACAGAATTCACCAGGCATGCGATAGACTGCACAAACAGGTTATTCCAGCAGAATAATAAAAATGGAACTAGGTCATGTGTAAACAGCATAGACAAGATATTCCAACAGGATAATAAAGAATGGAACCAGTTCATGCGTAATCCGCACAGACGGGATATTCTAACAGAATAATAAAGAATGGAATAACAACAGAATTCATCAGGTATGCGATAAACCGCACAGATAGGTTATTCCAATAGAATAATAAAAATGGAATCAGGTCATGCGTAATTCGTACAGACATGATATTTTAACAGAATAATAAAGAATGGAATAACAACAGAATTTCATCATGTATGCGGTACTTCGCATAGACATGCTATTCCAACATAATAATAAAGAATGGAATAACAACTCTTACGATTATTGAAATAAATAATTCTCTTCATGAATTCGAAAGAATAATACCCATTACCTTAGAAAAACTGGATACTGGAATAGTGAGGTAGCAGACTTCTCTTCTTCTTTCTCTCTATAATTTCTCTCTATAATAATTGCTCTATAGCTTTTGTGAATTGGTGAGAAATGAAGGAAGAATGAGCTTCTATTTATAAAAAAAATATAGTTTTGATAATTGCACGTTTTGGGGCTCGAAATATTACAATATAATACCTTCCTCTTTTTCTTCATTTTTAATTTAGTCATGCAAGTATTATCAAACTTGCACCACCTCCCCTAATAGTAAATCATGTGAATCAATAGTTCTAGACATGTGAAAATACAATATACAGTATAGTACCTCTATCTATACCTCCATTTTTAACATAGTCATGCAAATATTATCAATTTTGCATCACATCCCCTAATAGTACAAGAATGTGAATCAATAGTACACACATGTGAACAAATAATTATAATCATGTGAATTAATAGCAATTAATTGCTCATTTATCCGATTAATTATTCGACTGGTCTGTATAACTTTCAAACATCAATTAATATCGAAATAAATGTCAATTTCCACTAATACTAATAATTCCAACACAATGGAACTATCAATTTCATCTTTAATCAACACGAAATTATTCATCATTAATATTATAACTCACAATATTTAACAATCAGGTCGTTCCTAAGAAAGAGGGGGCTTTCCGATAAGGATTTCTCCTTATTGACGCGCAATTAGATGACCAAACCTCTCCTTGGCAGAACTTCTAGACATTATAAATATTGTAATTTAATAATATGAATAAATTTGTCGTCTCAATTATTGATTTAATAATATATCATATTATGCAGATGATACTGTGACAATAATCGAATCAATAATATGAGAGATATGATGCAGCAATTACTGTAGTAATAATTGAGTATAACTGAGTAATTTCTCACGTAAGCATCAATAACTAATACCGTGTGCTACTATGCAACCACGCGTATTACTGTACTTTTACTATCGGGTAGTTCAACAGTTTTAACGGTAACACTTTCGCCGTTATTTTTAATAAAAGATAATTCTGTCATTTTTTTACTACGATAATACTTCCATTGTGGGGTTCACCAATGATTGTGTCTTCGTACGAATATTCCCTGTTAAAATGAATATTCCCCGACCAATCGAATATTATATAACCATTTGCTCACTTTGCAAAATTTTTAAATATTACCCACAACTATAACATTATATCAAATCCACACCATAATATTCAAAAAAAATATTTTGAGAAATTTAAATCTTTATTCATAAAATATGGGGTCTCACAAAAGATATATCATGATGATTGGAAAATATCTGAGAAAGAATTCAACAATACGAATATCTGAAGGATCCAACAATATGAATATTAGAAGCAAAGATAATGATTGCTTTTAGAATATCTGCTAGTCAAGTAGACATTGAACTATAACACTCTAATGGAATCAATAGCTAATTAACCCTTTGGTTACTGACTACAGAATAAGTACTTGAGGGGATCAGCCTTGCGTACACCATGTATATGCATAACATTTAAATTTGTTCATTGTATCATATACTAGATACCTGGGGTAATCCCCTATCATAGAAGGGGTGTTCTTTCAGTCTAAGAATCCTTACCATCAATTGGTTTGGATAGCTTTTATAAAACTTCATATACTTGTCTGACCGAACAAAGGTTCAGACTTTATCTGACACAGTTTAAGAATTATAGAACTTTAAATGAAGTACAAGTCCAAGACTGTAAGAACTCATGTACACTAAGTGTGAATATCAATAATATCGATGTGGAATAATTGTAAGGTAATTAAACCACTTAATAGCATGCTTGGAAATAAAGTTCAAGATTAAATGAATAACTTTCAATTCAACAATAACCTGCTCAAATACAATATGAGAAGGATAGGAAACTTTTAAAAAATTCAAAGTTGTGTAAGTTAGGAAACTTACAACGCAATAAAATAATGTTCGGATACTTGCTTAAGTAAAAGTGTAAGAATTTAAGGAACTTGCACAACCAAAGAGTGAAGTTCAAGGAAACTTGTTTATTTGCTCAGCTACAATTTATTTCTAGCTTTAATTAACTAGCGTTGAAACGACCTAACATTAATAAGTCGGTCTTTCTAATTAGTATGTGTAAACTAATATGAGTCCACATTTACAAGAATCAAATCATCACCTATCATGCTTCTATACATGTGTCATTACATTCCACGATTAGTTTTTAACACGCTATGTCATAGTTTGAAATCACTATTGACTTTAAAGTGGTAAACACTAATTCATCATATAATTCTTTCAATAGCATGCTTATTATCACATGCATACTATAATGGACAAGTATTACAGATTAAAGTAATCATATACGCATGCATCAGTTCTTAATTTATTTATAGAACTCAGACCTCACTACAGACTGGCGCGGTCGCGCTTGGTTTGTACTAAGGAGTGGCGCGGCCGCGCTGTTCCTGGTGCAAAATAAGATATGATTGATTCTGCAGAAGGTCAGTGTACTCCCGTCTTGTACATATATGAATAATCATGCACAACACGCATATTATGATGTGTATAACTAAATTTAACCCTTTATCAAAACATAACATAGGTCATTATTCATTTTTATTTAATCAAGACTTCACATGTTAAGCTAACAATCATGCAAGCCACTTTACCTACCACACATCATACTTTCATATACATACATGTTAGACATCAAAAACATACTTACAAGTTCTCAACTTAATGTATATATAGTTTATCAAGTTCATTTTCAAAACTTTAAGTCTTTATTAGTAAAACTTCTTCAAGCATACAAGATTAGTTTGCATAGTCTAATTCATGCTTTCATATGCATTTGTGCACATACTCAAGTTATTTACATATGTTCACAAGGTCGGATTGTATATTACTTTATGTATACAATTTCTAGTTTTCAAAGCTTTAAGCCTTCTTTGAATAACAAAGTCAAAACAAACATATTATGGCTTACTATATACATAACCACCTTAGTCCACATGTTCATGTCATTTATATGCATATTCAATTCAAAGTAACATGCTCAAAATAGAACATGATCTCAAAAATTAGTATACATAACTGGCAGCAGGCGCGGCCGCGCGGTCAATGTACTATAGAAGTGGCGTGGCCGCGCCACTTTGAGCAGTATGAAAAATAATGGCTCTGTATTTGCAGAGCCTTAACACAAACCATGTTTAATCTGCAACCAAACCAACTACAATGCTTCTAAGCATGCAAACAACCTCAGAAAACACAATGACATGTTATTCTACATCAATTAACAGAGAATTCTTGAGAATTGTAAGAATTTGCCCAAAACCCAATTCAAGAACATAAGTTAGAATTTATACCTCTTTAGCTTGAATTGGACTGCTCACACACTGAGTATGCTTCTACAATATGCTCAGCAACTTAGAACTACTCAACTTAGAATTGCAACCAACCAAAAACTGAAATTGAAGCTTCTATTTATAAAGGAAACTTGGACTAGATATTGACATTACCCTAATGTTGGAGCTCATGGTGCAAATGAAGAACACATTAGTTGCTAAAGAGTGGTTCAACAACCCAAAACCAACCATTGGTCTTGAAATCATTACCTAACCTTTAGCTATTTGGAAGTTACGTATTTAGGTGATATATTACTATTCATTGTACCTTTGTGCCACTAAATTTACGACAAGGAGCAAAACTCAGCAACAAGCTTGGTTTGGATATTATAATTCCCAAAATGTAATATAAATGTGTTAATGCTACTACACAATGGAAAGTTGGGGATTATTTATGTACTTTCATGAATGCAATAATTCTTACTATATAGTCTATATATGATATATAGACATATTAATGTGCCACCTTGTACAATATAAATTATATAGTTAACTACCATATAATAAAGGTTTACTATATTGCATGCTTGCACATATTAATCAAGTAAATATAATTATATAATATTTATTAACCTCTTACTCATTAATTATTATCTATTCATAATAATCATAAATCAACACATTACCCATTTTATTGCAATTAAATCAATATGCTCCAATTTTGCCACCATATTCAAATAAATTGATTATTTAATTAATAATTCTATCAATCCTTTGATATTAAAATCTTAGGGTTAGTCCACCAATTTAAATAACTATTAGTGATTCCCTTTAATCAATTCATAAATTCACATAACCACATAAAGTTTAAATACTCACAAAACTAACTCAATAAAATTAAATCACATATTTAATTAAATAATGAGTTTAAAATTCACGGTCATTACATAGACTTGATGTGGGAAAGTTTTTCCTCCTATCAAAGATCCTGTTAACATTGCAGATGACACTACTATCTGGGTTCAACAAAATGAAAATGCATAAACTACCTGAGATCAATTTTTTGACTTTCATGTTTTTTAATTAGTTAATTGACTGTCATGGTCCTTATGAAGTGTTGGACTCATGGTAAGCTCCCTAAACTCGGCTTCCAAAACTAACTCGATAGTTTCCTTTTCTTTCATTTCCCATTTTCCGAGCTCCAAACAAAGCCTAAAAGATGCAATCTTCCCTATTCTCTCAATTCCCCCATTTCCATAACAACCTTATCGAATCAAAATTAAATGGCAATCTAACTTTCCTCCTTTTCTCCATTCTCACCAACAAATATGTTGCAGCAACTATTAATAAAGTCAAAGTAATTACCTTCTAATCTTAAATTAAAGAACCAAAAGTAACCAACAATCTAAAAACATTACCATCATTTTTTTTATTTAAAAAACAGGAACATAGTCTATATTAGGTGCATGCTTGTCTTTTTCTCTCCAAATTCTCTAGGTAATAAAATGAATGCATCTAAAGCTGAAGACTAAAATTTCACAAAAACATATAAGTTTCGCAATTATAGATATATAAATTCTCATAAGCACCCATAATTTCTTTACAGTAAACATGAATTTTGTTTTATTGGGTTTCAATTTCTTTACCAAAAATGTTAATGAACTTATTTCTTTTTCTATGGGAAGCAATCATACCTCCTCCTAAAGGAGTTTTAACCTAATTCTCATTAGCACCCACAATTTCTTCATTATAAACAGGATCTTTAATTTCATCAATAAAAAATATAATGGGTTTGTTTCTTTTTTGGTGGGAAGAAGAAACCATACCTCTTTTAATTGCGTCAAATTCATTCTTCTTGGCAAGATAAACCTCAGAGGCTTCCTCATGAGTTCAGAAAGTGCCCAGCCAAATCCAACGATTGTTGGGTGTATCCTTAATCTTAGAACTCCACCTGACCGACTTTCTTCGATGACCCCCTGGGTATGGATTTGATTTTTTTGAGATTCAATTGATTGTGTTTTGAGGTCAGAGCATATGGTTAAAAAATATATTTAAAAACGACGTTATTTCGGGAAGGGAGTAATGGGACCCACAGTCCAAATTTTCGGTTGAAAAAACCTGTCAACGTAGAAGGACTCAGAAAACTCATGAAAATAGTGTTCTCCTAAAAGTTTTTATTACTATTCTGGGCATAGTCGATGTTGAAAGTTCACCTACATTTAGTAACCAAATTTTTATACAAACTAATCATAATACTCTTATGTTATCGTTTGAATTGGAGTAATGAAGGTGAAAATAGAATAATTCATTCACATGGAATAAAAAAAAATTGTGTTCGGTTACGATTGAAATGAAAAAAATTGTGTTTAGTTCCTTGAGGGAGGGAGGGAGGGAGGGAGGGAGGGAGGACATATGGAATAACGCATTCCAACTAGAATGGAATGAATTATTCCACTCTTCATTCTATTCCTTCAATCCAAACGTAGCCTTAATATTAATGCTCTCATTTTCTTGTTATTTTAATTCTCTCTCTGTATTCAAAAAGCATAATTAGTCATTAGCAAATGAAAATTTATATTCAAGTTCTGTTATATATTGTAAACATTTTTAATCGAATTATAATTGCGATAATATATTTTATCTTTTACTTTCATGTTGGTTATAATTCAATCGTCACGAGCACCCACACACATATCAATATCATTTTCCTTTATGGAGCATTGGGATTGATTCCAATTAGTAACTTTTTTATAAATAATTATGAAATTTAAATTTAGTTTTGAATAATTTTTTCATTTTATTATTTTTTTCTAATATGCGTAAAAAGTCAACAAATATTTCAGTTTACTTTATTTCTAATGGCTAGCATATTTATTATTTTTCCATTATATTTTTTCGAGGACTTGTGTCTCAAGATTTTGAGACTAGAGATTGCTCGGATAAATCCGAATCCCTTTTCTTCTCCTAAAAAATGAGTAAAATATATTAAGAAAAATAAAATAGAGGGAAACAGAAATTTTTAAAAAATTTATTCTTAGTGGTCTCATAAGATTTATTGAAAGTAATAAGTAATTTTTTTTTTATATTAATGAACCCCACTAAATAACTTAGTTATTCTTTGTTTTATGTATTTTATCTCATCTTTTTAGAGACAAAAATTTATACATTTATTTATCATTTTGAGTGAGTAATATTTAAGGATGACAATTTGATCTAAAATTACACCGAGTGCCGAAGTTCCCAATCCACTATGCCAAAAGTAAGAGAAATCCATCCAGAAATTGGTTGAAATTACACTTACGATGCCAATTAACACTTCTAGAAAACTATAAGACATTGATAAATCTATATAATAAAATACAAATGATTTTGAATTTTCCGCTCACTTAATAAATCATCCGGGCCATCCAAAGTTTGGGATAAATCCCACCGTTCATACATATATCTAATAAAATCTATCTAATAAAATACAAATGATTTTGAATTTTTCACTCACTTAATAAATCATCTGGGCCGTCCAAAGTTTGGGATAAATCCCACCGTTCATACATATATCTAATAAAATACATCTATCTATATAATAATCTAATAATTTATCTAATAAAATATAAATGATTTTGAATTTCCCGCTCACTTAATAAATCATCTGGGCCGTCCAAAGTTTGGAATAAATCCCACCGTTCATATATCTATCTAATAATCTAATAATAATTTAATAAAATACAAATGACTTTAAATTTTCTGCTAACTCAATAAATTATTTTGGTCGTTCAAAGTTTGAGATAAATCATATTGTTCATACAGTGCCGGAGGCACGGGACCAGCTAGTGGGTATATATAATATATGCTCTCTGTCTCTCAAAAACTGATTTGACATTGATTTTTTTTTAATCAAATTAACTAGTTTTAAAATTAAAAATTAAGCATATTTATTTATATTATTAAATCTATGCAAATTGGAGTTGATAGTATAAATATGGTTTTTTATGATTATATATTTTTTCACATATATATACTAAAAAGATTTATAATTTTGATTATAAAAGTAGTCAATTTAACTAAGAAAAAGTCCAACTAAACTCGTTTTTGGAGTAGTATATACCCATTTAAACCGTGGCAGGTGTAGTTTTTCGAATGATGCTACCAAGATAAAAGAAAGTTACAAAGAGTTGAATAACAAAATGATGCGAGTATTATAATTATTTAATATTTCATTTATGGGTGAGTCCAATGACTATAACCAATTACCATAAACATTATTTTGTACCAATTTTTTTGTCACCACAATATTATTGATAATTTTTCTTTTACTACTTATAGATGAATTTTGTGTAAATTTGTCATCTTTTCATTTATTAAAGGAAAATGATATAATAATAAATATTTTTTGACAAAGTTGAATTATCTATATAATAAAACAGAACCCATTTTGAATCTTTCATTTGACAAAGCACAAGAACGGTTCAGATTCATTCTAACTTAATCTAAAGGCTCATATTTCTTACCGCTCAAATCAAATTCACTCATTCACATACTCTCTTATATTCACACACAAAATCTTTCTCTCTCCTCTCTTCTTCACACACACACACAAATAATAATAATAATAGTAATAATAATAAATATTATTATAATAGTACTAATAATAATAATTATTATTATTATAATAATAAAAATAATTATAATATCTAAATAATAAAATAAAAACCATTTTGAATATTTCATTTGATAAGAACGGTTCAGATTTTATCTCAATTCTTCCAACTTAATCTAAAGGCTCACATTTCATCTCAAACTAAAAATTTCCGCCCAAATCAAATAATAATAATAACAACAATAATGACAATAATTAAAATAATAATAATAATTATAATAATAGTAGTAGTAGTAATAATAATAATAAAACAGAACCCATTTGACAAAGCAGAAGGACAGTTCAAATTCATTCTAACTTAATTCTTCCAACTTAATCTAAAAGCTCATATTTCTTCCCGGCCTAATCAAATTCACCCATACACCATACTCTCTCTCATGTTCACACACAAAATCTTTCTATATCCTCTCTTCTTCACACACACAAATAAATAATAATAATAATAATAATAATACTAATAATAATTATTATTTTTATAATAATTATAATAATTATTATTATTATAATAGTACTAATAATAATAATAGTAATAATAATAATATTAATATTAAATATAATTATAATTGTACTAATAATAATAAATATTATTATAATAGTACTAATAATAATAATAATAATTATTATTATTATAATTATAATAAAAATAATTATAATATCTATATAATAAAACAAAAACCATTTTGAATATTTCATTTGACAAACCACAAGAACGGTTCAGATGTCATCTCAATTCTTCCAACTTAATCTAAAGGCTCATATTTCATCTCACACTAAAAAATTCCGCCCAAATCAAATAACAATAATAATAACAATAATGATAATAATAATTATAATAATAATAATTAAAATAATAGTAGTAATAATAATAATTGTTATTATGGTGGTGTGGTGAATTATAAAAATTGTTATCGATGATTTTTAAGTTTTGTAAACAGGTTTAGATTTTTTTGGATATCTATTTTTAAAGAAAAATTAATTATTGTGTAGGTTTGGTAAATTATGATAATTGTTATGTCTGATTGTGAAGGGTATGCAATAATATAAAATAAATTAAAATAAGATTATTTTTAATTCTAACATATTACATAGGTCAATCACAATTACACAATGTACATCATGACTCTTTATTAAATTATGTAGTAAAGAAAGAGGGGACTTCATTTTTGGGACAAGTTGAGTATTAGTATACGACAAGGAGTGCTCTTATGAGTTGGACAAGAGAGAGATGAGCGAGAGGGAGAGTCTAGTTGAAGCTGCGTTACGGGTATTGAACACGGCGGACCCATTTGACAAGGCTCGCCTTGGTGAAGAAATTGCCACCAAATGGGTGGAGGGTCTCATAATCCAACCATATAATCCCAATAACTCCCAAGATTTCAGTGTACCAGATCGTCCCGCCAGGCTCACCAATGTAAGTGACATTAATTTGACCCTCATTCAATCTATGTATTCCAACTGTTTGATAAAATGTCTCAACGAACTTCGCCCGACACAAGCCTTACATTTTATAGGTGAAGCTGGTCTCACCCAGTCTCATGCCGAAGCTTGGGAAAGCTGGAAGCTTACAAAGCAAACAGGCCATTGTGCATAGTCTTGTTCATATTGAAAGCTGGGCTATTGACTTGTCTTGGGTACTCTCTTTCTCTCCCTCTCACGCGCATTTTATTTTTACAGATTTTACTGTAATCTGATTGGAATCCGGAAAGTGGTAGGGAAAGGGGAATAAAATTTGACAGATGGAAAAAACATATTGAACATTGAATTACAGTTGTCTTAACCATTTACTTGGTACTATATTAGGTCCGAACTAAAAGAAGATTCATTTTCTGAACTAGCGGGTTTGTTTTTACTGAGGGATTATTTTTTAAAAATTATACTACCTCCATTGGAGGTTCCCCAAAGGAATTAGGATCCTCTCCATTTCAAATGAATCGGAGAGTCTCCATTCTATGGTCCAGATTTAAAATGTGTTAGAATGTGACATCATGATGATGGGAGAGATGATATGATAATGTAGAATATACAAAGAATGGACTCTCCATTTCATTTGAAATGGAGAGGATCCTAGTCCTCCCCAAAGAGTCCTAGTTGCAAGACTTACAAATATATTTATGCCTTTTGTTTACCCTTAAATTTACAGAGTATTTAGTTTAATAGTTATGACATGATAATGAAATTGTGATGGTAAACTTACAAATATTGTATCATTTTATACTAATATCAAAACAAATGATACACTTTTATTATTATTATTTATTTATTGAAAAAAGAGATTTGGCAAATGGGACTATCTTTGTGAAATACGTGCTTTAACTTATTCAATATATGATTGCGTTCTCTACTTTTACGCTCTTTTTCTGTATACCATTTATTTCTGAGTTTGAAAAAAACAAAAAAGAAGTTTGTTGAACATAGATGAGGTTAAATATAGGACTCTCAGTTGGGCTAATTGAGCTGGGTTTAAAGCTGTTCAAGCTCAGCCCATATGTGATTACGAGTTTCGGGCCTATTTTTGGGCAAGCCCAAATAAAAAGATTAAAATTAGTAAACTAAAAATGAACATCAAAAAACAAAGAGTAATGTTAGGAGTCAAAATTTTGGTCTTGAACGAGTCTCAAATGACATGACATTGAATATTTTAATAATAATTTATGGTATAGTGATTACATGAGATCTACACAACCAATGTTATGGTGACACATCATTTGAGACACTTTTTGAGATAAAAATTTTGAGACTCCTAGGATCACCCAAAAACTAATGCAACTCATTATTAAAATGACATTTGCTCATTTTAACAACCTTGTAATAAAAATATTAAAATTTTTACATTTCATAAGATCAAATATTATCAAAAAATAAGAAGTTTGAACTTAAACATACAACTAATGATGGTAATAAACATCTCTAGATTATTTAGATTAGTTAAAATGACAAACATTTAAAAACTAAATAAGTTTAAAGAAAACATAAAACTTAGGAGGGTGTATTCAATAAAGACTTTTAAATATTTTTTTTAAGTGAGAAACTTTTGTAGAGTTTGTATATTTTAATGACTTTTAAAATTATTTTTAAAGACTCCATGAAATAAGTGACAAACTTTTATAGATTTTTTACCAAGACTTTCATAGACTTTTGTATACTTCTAATATATCTTAAAGCTTATATTCATTGTTAAAAAGTCAACAAAGATATTATATTTTAGATGAAATGAGTACGATATTAAATATTATTAAAATATTTTGACCATGTCACAACCTAATTTGAAATAAAGGCATTGTTGAAGTTGGATTATTAGATCATACTCGGTCAATTACAAGAAAATGTCCTATTTCATAATTTTTATTTCATAAAAAAAGTCATTTTCTACTAAGCGTAATATAAAATAACAATTTCGATTTTAAAATTGTTCATTGTTGTTCTCCTATCAAGTCATTATTACTAAATTAATAATTTATAATTTTCAACAAATAACAAAATTAACAAATTTATTACTTTTAAAAATAAACATAAAACAAAATACCTCCTTAATACTTACAAATATAATAAATTAGATTTTTTATGGGAAAAAATAAATATAAAATGATATTAAAATATTTGTTATCTCTATCTACACCATTGGTTTTATTTGAAACCCGGAACACTACTCCATCTTTTTAACCCTTCCTCATTTTTCTCTCTCCTCACCTGCTATAATAGCTCTCTTCCCTTTTTGAGTTTTTATTTTGAGAGGATTGAGGTAGAGCGAGAAAGTGATATATATATATATATATATTGTTTTTTTTCTCTTCTTTGTTTGATGTCCTTTATCTTTTTCTCTTTCTCTTTCTCCCTTGTTTATCTTCTCTCTTTCTCAAATATTTCATATTTGAAAGTCTTTAGAGATGAGGTCAGACTTTGGATATGAGTATTTGTTCTTCTAAAGTCTGTCAAACTCTATCATTTGATAGAAATCTGAAAAATCTATGAGTTTTTGAATATCAAAATATTTTTATAGACTTTGTAAAAGTCTCAATTCAATATCACTTAACTTTTAAAGACATTACAAAAGTTGTAATTGAATACCAGTAAATTTTTATAAACTTTTTAAATGTCCTGATTGAATACAACCAAACTTTTAAAGTCTTTAAAAATCTTAATTGAATACACCCTCCTTAATTTAGTTAAAGACTATATATATAAATAAATTGAGTCTAAATATATAATAATTAATATAAATAATCTATATATGTATTTGTTTTTAACAGTATAATTCGGTCGGGCCTATAATGGGCAGAACAATCTATTGACCAAACTTGGACCACATTTCATTTAGGGCTTGAATTTTTGTCCAAGCGCAGCTCACTCCCAAATTAAATTTGAGCGAGCTTTTAACGGGTCAAACAATCTGTCTTCGGGCTTGGCCGACGCAATTGATAGTCCAAGTTAAATAGTTGTTTATGAAGCTGCATTGGAAGTTTATTTTGTATGCATGCATACTTTAATGCAGTCTTTCCCTCTATAAACTTCAGATAGTTGTAACCTAACATGTCACTGATTTTCTAATCTTTTTCCTTGTATTTTGATATTTTTATTCATCGACCTCAACATCCTTTTACAAGTTATAATTTTTCGTAGGATATAATTGCTCGCTTTGGTAAGCAAGAGTCGATGCCACGAGATTTTTTCACGGACTTTGTAAAAGTGGCACAAGATGAAGGTCGACACTTTACCCTTCTTGCTGTACGGCTTGAAGAACTGGGTTCTTTCTATGGAGCATTGCCAGCTCACGATGGTCTATGGGACTCTGCGATTGCTACTTCCAAGGACCTGTTAGCACGTCTTGCCATCGAGCATTGTGTACATGAGGTGCAGTTAATTATCCCTAAGACTTATTTAGTTAAATAATAGTCCCGGCATGAAAAATTTTCATTATAAGTTTCTTGAATGACAAATATTTAAGAGTTAAAGAAATTTGTTAAATGATAGCTTCAGATATTAAGAATTGTTGAGAATAAGTATAATGCTATTTTTTGGCAAGACGAATTAAGTATAATGCTATTTCATTAACTTGTGGTATCTGAATTCCATTAGTTATTGGAATTAAGCTGCCTGACTTCTTAGAGTTATTCCACAGGCTAGAGGACTCGATGTGCTACCCACAACCATTTCTCGTTTCCGTAATGGAGGTGATGACCAAACAGCTAATTTACTGGAGAAGGTGGTTTACCCTGAAGAGATCACCCATTGTGCTGCTGGAGTAAAATGGTTCAAGTATCTTTGCACGAGGTCAAGAAATCCAGATTCTGTTGGTGATATCTTGGTCTCTCTAGAAAGTAGCAACCAAGAGGCTGATAATACAATTCAAGAAAATGATGAAGTGATTGAGAAGTTTCATGTGACTGTACGGGCATATTTCAGAGGGCCACTGAAACCTCCTTTTAATGAGGCAGCGAGAAAAGCCGCTGGGTTTGGTCCTCATTGGTATGAACCTCTTGCTGTTAAAGATGTTGCTTTAAAATGACAAAATGCACTTTTGATTCTGTCATTATATGTTGTTTGTGTGGTCTACGCATTTTATTTTACCCAAGCAAATTAGTCTTAAAAAGACATTTGTCATATAGAAGCTGCCATTGAATCTACAATTTTCCAGCAATCATATGCTAAATATGGGTAAAGGATACATACTTTCTTCGGTTGGGAGTTGTTTAATTATTATACAAGAAATACAATTAGCGGCGAAAGCTTGTCTATCAGATTTGCAAGTTATTTGTGCATAACAAAATATTAATATGTATTTTCTCCTCCTGAAAAAGCCAGGTTAGTTTGGGTTATGGATAGTGAAAACAATGACAGATGAGTACTTCTAAGTTTTCAGTCTTGTAGGATCATTGTTTTTACCACACACTAGTTCTTTATGTGCAAACATAGACTGCCAGTGTATAATCATTTTGAAGCATTTTTGACAGTCCTAGTGCATGATTGGTTTGGGGCTTTGGAGTTTTTGGATTTTTGGGGTTCAAACATCTAGTTCGTTTAAATGGAGTTTATTGCAAACACAATACTTTTAACTCACAAACCCAGTTTTTAAATCCCAAATTCACCGCTTGGTGCAGTGAGTTTGGAGCTTAAAAGCCTTTCTGACACTATTCCAATGCGCAAAAGCACCAAATCGAACAAGCCCCTAACATTGGTGTCTGGATGAGAAATGAGTTGGTGGCTCCAATTTTTCTTTTAATAAAAAAGAGTATAATTAATTACCTGAAAAATTGATAATATATGTCGGACTAGCTATTTTCAACAGTAAATGAATTCCTGAATCAATGGGTTTTCATTTCCTAGCAAATTACAAATATCTCATCCAAAAATACTCCTAGAATATTGTCCCATTTTCCCAAGGACCCTAATTATCATCTTCTGTCCCAAATTAATTGAAATCAATCTTATATTATATTTAAGTTTGTTTTAATTGTCAGGCAATTGATTAAATGTTATAATAAAAGTTTCTTAGAAACCTGACATTGAAAGTGAAATCTCTTTTTGGATTTGAAAGCAAAGAGGAAACCGTTCCTCCTGCCTTTTACTAGCAACAAACAAACGATCATTCGGTGTAAATGCATGATAAATTCAACCTTAAATATATTTTATTTTACGAAATCATAGGCATGTTTCCAGGCATTCTTTGACAGTTTTCATATACAAATGGACAAATATCTGCATTATTTTCGCGAGGTGAACAATATCAAAATCATTTTTTTTGCTAAAAGCCATACCATCAATTAGTAATATTCTCATTTAGTACTTAATGGGTCTCTCTTGAAAAGCTGGAGCCGATAAATCAAACAAAATCCTGGTGAACCCCAGATGCCACAACAGATATTTATTCAGAAAAACAGTTAGCTGCTCTTAAAAGTTTAATCCATATTTTGGATATTGTCCACCAACAACGCTTTCATCTCCAAATTGGATACCATTCCTCATGAAACTACAATAACATCCCTCGAATATCACTGAAGTTAGAACGTAAAGCTGTTACAAAATCACCTGCAAATAATAAATTGCATCAACATTAATTAAAAGATCATCCAAAAGGTAACAAGCTAATTTCGTTGTAATTAAATTTATTTGAATATAATACAGACCAACAAATAATATCCAACAGTCACAATACCTACCTATTTGATAGAAATAAGGTCAACACACATACGTACCTCCAACTTTTCCATCAAAAATCCGATGATCAGCAGACAACGTTAAATTCATTTTTGTAACGACAATAGGCTTCTCAATGCCTGCAGGAGAATGATTCCAATCTTAAGAAATCAACAAAAGCAACAAAACATTAGATGGCATGGTACAAATAATAGTAGATAATTTACCATCAGTTCCAACCATTGGTTCAACAACCTGGTTGCCTCTGCCAACTGCGAGAATACCGGCCTGCAAGAAAGAAAGAACCAAGTTATGCAATATACTAACAGCAGATCAACATCTAAAACTAATACTTGTACATGCAAAACAAAACAAAATCTTTAAACCTAATATTTGTTTTGTTGGAGGGAAGGAGGGGTACACCTTACATGAAAGCTGATAGTTAAATTCTATATTTGCTAGTTTTCAAAGCATAGAAAGGTGATTACAATGTGTGTGTGTGTGTGTGAGAGAGAGAGAGAGAGAGGATACCTGTGGCGGATTTATGATTGCGCAAAAATGGTCCACAGGAAACAATCCCAAATTTGAAATGCTGCGCAAAATTGAAGATATCATGACTACTTTACAAGTAAATCGAGTATAGATCACTTGAGCCTAATAACAAAATTGAACATTGGGATATAGTTACCTGAAAGTGCCTCCTTGGAATTCATTTGGTGAAAGCTTCCCTGCTCTTGCCTTTTCAGCAAGTTCCTTGACCTGAAGAGAAGTCGCACAAGGTTTACAAACTAAAATAAATTTTCTGATGCGATATACATCAATTACCAAGTTAATTAACAAAGTGAGAATAGATAGGTTAGACCCAAATTATAGTGTAATCTAAATTCCTAATTCCAAAATTGATCTACAATCATGTGATTCATGCATGCCAATTGCATATTATTAATGTTAAATTCTACTCGTAATAATTGGGGATCATATATTAGTGAAGAGTAATTAAAGTAATCCAACAATTTGTTGAACTTCAGAAATGCAAGGGCAGGTTAACGTCTTTTAGTCTCTTCCGAATTGATAAATACAATATTAGCATTTGATTGAATTATTGATGATCGAACTCATAGCAGTAAATGAATTAACTAATACTCCCTCCGTTCCTTAATATATGTCGCTTTAGAGAAATGTTTTTGTTCCTTAATATAAGTCGTTTGAGAATTTCAAGTAAGCATTAATTGCTTAGTTTCCAATATTACCCCAAGTATTAAATGTAACTTTGGTTCTCTCACTATTTTTTGTCCAATAAATAACAAACTCTTCTTCCAATACAAGGGCAATATAGACAATTGATATTATAGTTAATGCTATATAATCATTACCTTAATACTTGTGCACAACCCTAAAACGACCTATATTAAGGAATGGTGGGAGTATAATATATGAGAAACTATTGAGCGTCGGAGATAGTATCACATATTGTAATAATTGACTTTTAAAAGTTGCGTAACTTCTGGAAATTTGTACTGCCAAAACAATGTTAAATTGTCAAACATTTTCGATAGGAAGATGTATTTAGGCAGTGTTTATACTATGCTGAATATTTCAGCAAGTAATTGAGATTCTTTGAAGACACATAAAGCTATGTTTGGCAACTCATTTTCAAGTCTTGAAATTGGAATTGAACGCCAAATTTGAACTAAATTTCACTTCCATGGAATTGAAAATGTTCTTTTAATTCTAATTCCGAAACTTAGTATTAAGTTGCCAAACATATCGTAAGAGTATCTGTCCTGGTATAAAGATCTGACTGATACAAAAACGCTTGTTTGCTTGTTATATTCCTCATATAGCTACCCTAAAATAGGATCATTGCAAAGTTGCCAAACAAAATTATCTTCATTTATACCTCTAACGAAATTGAAGATATGGATTTCTGATCTGCATTCCTCACAATCGGAATCATCAAGCCCTGAAAGTCCGACAAAAAAATGATACAAGATGCTGTTTGAAAAAAAGACAAAAAAACAGAAAAAGAAAAAAAAGAAACAAGGAGGAATGATGTATACCTTCTCAGTCGCAACTGCAATTGATATGTCTACATATTCACATAACACGATTTCACCTTTGTCATCATCCCAGTACGCTGCCATGAATATCATACACAGTCAACTATTGCCATTTCAATTTAGAAAGGAAAGCAAAATCACAACGAACACTACTGCATATTAGGCTCGTACAATCTAAGAAGCAGTCTATAACAAGAAACAAATTTGTTTGTCTGTAAAATCCACTATAGCTCATCCGCATATTACTTCATCAGCCTTTTGGTTGTGTCACACAGTTGGTGAACAGAAGGTTCATTAATTTGGTGAGATAATATTTGAGACCAGGAATTAGAGACTTTAAAGCCTTTAACCAGGCCTTACTTGGTAAAAGCATACATGGAGAAAATTTCAAGATCCCTCTTCTTCCCCAGCTACTGCGGTGGTGAAAATAATCTTTTTTTTTTTTTGGGGGGGGGGGGGGGTGTTGAATCTTTGAATAGATTATTTAACTTCTTGAAAATCCTTTTTTTTTAATAAATAAAATTCAACCATTCCCCATGTGACTCTTTTTTGTGCTAAATTTGGTTAATTGTATAAAATGAAACCATAAATACAATGGCTAAGGGAAGGGGCATACCCCAGAAATATAGTTAGGTCATCTAGAGACATGCCAAAAGATGAGATAACTATAGAACAAGAGGAGACCCTCAAAATTACACAACCAGTTACAATAGAAAGTGCAATGGTTAGTGGCTTTTACAAAAGATTTAGCTTGAGAAAGTCTAGATTTTATAATATTAACAACATCATTAGCAAGCTGTCTAGGGGGAATGAGGATATCCCTATGAGTCTTCATGTTCCTTGCTTCCCATATCTTATATAAAGATGTAGCCAAGGAGAGACTTAGAATATTTTTGGATAGCTTTCGGTCTGGGAAATTAATAACAGAGTCAATAAGACCAGTCCAGTCCATCGGCAGGTGCTGCCAATTACCCAATTGGAGAGAACCATGAATAACTGTGGCAGAGTAAGGACAGGAAAAACAGATGATCAAATGTTTCATTGTGACCTTGACAAAAGAGGGCATAGAGAAGCCAAGCCCCGAGTATATTGTATAGTAATATCATTTGTAGGAAGTCTCCTTTGCAAGGCAAGCCACATGATGAACGAGTAGCGAGGAACATACAGTTCATGCCAAAGAACGTTATGTCATATTACCTTGGGTTTGTGAGAACGAATGCACTCCCAAATGGTAGAAGATTTGATGTTTGCAATGTCCAAAGAATTTCAAGTGATTGAATCATCAATTCTAGGAGGAATTGGAACATCTCCAAGTCTGCTACGTAACAGAACCATTTCAGGATGAAAACTGTTGGGGAGAGACCATTGCATGTTCTGCAGAACCTCACTAACAGTCACTTAGTGAACTGTATAGCCCAGAATTGGATAACAAAATATGGTTGGGATTAATTGACTCCCCCTGGAGCCATGGATTGAACCAGAATGAAGTATGATTTTCACGTCCTACATTATATTTGATGAACTGCAGAGCATTAGGACGCAGTTTGAGGACTTGTTTCCAGATCCAGGAACAATCCTTTGGAATAGGGATCTGCCAGAAATTGTTGGTCTTGAGCACAGTGACTTTAACCCATGTAGCCCAGAAAGAGACAGATTCGAATTTGATAATGTTAGTAAGATGGACCATAATGAGAGCATTATTCCAGTCCAAGATACTCTTGATCCCAAGCCCACCTTCAGAAACAGGAAGGGAGATAGAATGCCAGGCAACTTTTGTACCATATACTTGGCAAGGGATGGGCCCTTCCAAATATAGTTGTAAAATCCCAAATTTTACAAATAAAGATTTAATTTTCTCGAAATATTTTTTTTCAAAATTATGGTGTGGATTTGAGATAATGTTATAGTCGTGAGTAATATTTATAAATTTTGAAAAGTATGCAAGTTGTTGTATAATATTCGATTAGTCGGAGAATATTCTTTTTGTCGGGGAATATCCGTACGACGGTACAATCATTGGTGGACCCCACAACGAAATTATTGTCGGATTGAGAAAACGACAAAAATATTTTTATAAAAATAACGGTGGAAGTTTTACCATTAAAACTGTTGAACTACTTGGTAGTAAAAGTACAGTAATACGCGTGGTTGCATAGTAACACGTGGTATTGATTATTGATGCTTACGTGAGAAGTCACTCAGTTTTGTTCAATTATTGCTACAGTAATTGCTGCATAGTATCTCACGTTATTTGATTCAATTATTGTTAATATTTTAAATATTATTAAATCAATAATTGAGACGACGAAGTTATTAATATTATTATTTGTAATATTAACGATGTCTAGAAATTCTGTCAAGGAGAGGTTTGGTCACCTAATTGCGCGCCAATAGGGAGAAATCCTTATTGAAAAGCCCCCTCTTTCCTGGAAACGACCTCGTCGATTAATAGTGTGAATTATAATAATGATAATGAATTTTGTTTTATTATTATAAATGTAATAAAACAGAAAGCTTTTTATATAAAACAAAATACTTTTTATGAAGATTTATTTTATTTGATTATAAATAGAATATAATATATTTTATTATGCATAGTGCCTGCATAGTATTTGCATAGTAAAATCTTTTTATATAAAACAGAATACTTTTATAAAGTTATTTGTTTTATTAGATTATAAATAGAATATATTATATTTTATTATGCATGGTATTTGCATAGTGCCTGTATAATGTTTGCATAGTAAAATCTTTTATATAAAATAGAATACTTTTATAAAGTTGTTTGTTTTATTATATTTTAAATAAAATATATAAATATAAATATATATATATATATATATATATATATATATATATATATATATATATATATATATATATATATATATATATATATATAGTCCGGATCCAGTCCGGGATCCCAGACTCTATTAAAATCCGGACCATTTTTTTTTGCTTTTTTTTTAAACAACTAAAAAAAATATTTATGGAACTAATTTTTTTACATAATACAGTATTTTTGGTGTGATTTGGATGCCTATACCAAAACATTTCTGTACAGTCTGGGCAGACTGTACATACATTGGTTGGTGTAGATATTAAAAACACACCCAAAATACTATATTATTGAAAAATTTTAGTTTCATAATTTTTTTTGTTGTTCTACAAAAAAAAAAATTGGGGTCCGGATTTGGATCAGGTCCGGGAGTCCGGACCTGATCAGTTTTCTATATATATATATATATACATATGGTCCGGTTCCTGTAAGGGAGCCCTTACTTTGCAAAAATGCGGACTTTTTTTTTACTTTTTTTTTAAAACTAAAAAAAAGTTTAATATTTTATGGAACTGAATTTTTTTCATAATACAGTATTTTGGATGTGATTTGAATACGTATAACAAAATAGGTCTGTACAGTTTGTGCAGACTGTACATATATTTTTTGGTATAGGTATCCAAATCACGCCCAAAACACTGTATTATGGAAAAATTCTAGTTCCATAAAATATTTTAAAAAAAATTAGTTGTTTTAAAAAAAGCAAAAAAAAAACAAAAAAAAGTCCGTATTTTAACAAAGTAAGGGAGCCCTCACCTGATCGGTTCTGTATATATATATATATAAATATATATTATAAATAGAATATATTATATTTTATTGCATAGTATCCTTTCCATTCTCCTATAAATAGGATGCTTAGTTAGAAATGAAAACACACCAGAAGTTCAGAGAATTCTTCTTCTATAATCTTAAGCGTATTTCTTTAGAGTTTAAGAAAGATTTAAGCGTAGAAAATAATATAAGTTTCTTCAAGAATATCCTCGCCCTACCAGTCGGAATACTCTTCTTTCTAAGGTAAGGGGTATTATTCTTTCGTATTCATGAAGAGAGTTATTTTCTTTCAATACTCATAAGGATTGTTATTCCATTCTTTATTATTATGTTGGGATAACATGTCTATGCGAAGTACCGCATACATGGTTAAATTCTCTATTATTCCATTCTTTATTATTATGTTGGAATAACCTGTCTATGCGAAGTACCGCATACATGGTGAAATTCTTTTGTTATTCCATTCTTTATTATTATGTTGGAATAACCTGTCTATGCGAAATACCACATACATGGTGAAATTCTTTTGTTATTCCATTCTTTATTATTATGTCGGAATAACCTGTCTGTGCGTATTACGCATGACCTGATTCCATTATTTATTATTCTGTTGGAATAACCTGTCTATGCGAAGTACCACATATGTGGTGAATTCTGTTGGAATATCCTGTCTGTGCGGATTACGCATGACCTGGTTCCATTCTTTATTATTCTGTTGGGAATAACCTGTCTGTACGGTCTATCGCATGCCTGGTGAATTCTTCTGTTATTCCATTCTTTATTATTCTGTTGGAATAACCTGTCTATGTGGATTACCGCATGCATGGTGAATGATCCTTTGTATTCATTCCTTGTTAAATTGTGGAAATGATCTGTTTACGTGGATTACCGCATGTCGGGCGAAAATTCATTTGCAGTTTCATATATTCTATTATACCCAGTGGGTTAAAGTTTTGGCTTCTATACTCTATGAAATTAGCAAAATATCATGGATATTTGTGCTTCATCCAGTATCTTTTCATGGAAATATTCTTCTGAGCATTCTTGAATTTTACTCCACAAAGCAGTATCATGTTGACAATTTGGGCATTATTGAGTTCAGGATAAATTAACTTATAAATCTTTAAAATTTATTCTTGAACTTGTTTTATTGAATTATTATGTCATTGTCATCATCCTCATGCTTATATTGTGATGAAAGTCATCTTTGGCTTACGTGCATAAATAGACATGGTATGATTATGACCAGGGATTATTCGGTATAATCATGACCTGTAATGTTATAAATGATGTGGTAAAAGTCCTCAGTGGTCTGTAGTGCATTGATGGACAATTTTTGGTATGATTATGACCAGGGATTATTCGGTATAATAATGACCATTGATGATTTAATGAATATCCTTGGCCCGTAGTGTAGTGATGACTCGATGATGTGGTTTATTTATTAAGCTGAGTCTCAGCGATAAAAATTGATGAAAATATTTTAAATCATAGAAGATAGTAGATATCATGCTCTACTTGACTCTTCTAATGGATTGCTTATTCCGCTGCAGTTAAACTTGATGTCTATTGTATTTTATCAGTTTAACATTGTTGAAGACTAATGATAATTTATTCTGCATTATCTTAGTCATAATATTTCTTACTGGGATAATTGAGCTCACCCTTTTGCTTTCATTGTTCTCTTCAGGAAATGAGAACGTAGCCGGGACTAGTCGTGTGACGCCCCCAAAATAGGTATACATCACCTATTCTGAGTCGCCAAATACATGGTGCAGAATACAAATACAATCTTAAATATACAACATGAGCTATGAATTTTAATACAAATATTGTCTTCTAGACAGTATTCAAACTCAAAACAAGTCCTCAATACATTTATTAACACACTATTTCATAGAATAGTGAGGACTACTAATGCTATCATCTGGACCATCACTCCGTTCCCCGACTAGTCCCTGCTACGTTCTCATTTCCTGAAGAGAACAATGAAAGTAAAAGGGTGAGGTCAACTAACACAATAAGAAATATTATGACTAAGATAATTCAGAATAAATTATCGTTAGCCTTCAATAGTGTTAAATTGATACAATATAACAAACATCAAGTTTAACTGCAGTGGAACAAACAATCCATTAAAAGAGTCAAGTAGAGAATAAAATCTACTATCTTCTATGATTTAAAAGGTTTTTCATCACTTTTATCGCTAAGACTCAGCTAAATAAATAATCCACATCATCCCTGCACTACGGCCAATGATATTCATTAGTATCATAACCACAAATTATCCATGCACTACAGGCCAAGGATATTCGTGTATTCATCAATGGTCATGATCATGCCAACAACTGTCCATCAATGTACTACGGGCTAATGAAGACTTTTACCACATCATTTGTTACATTACGGTCATGATTATACTGAATAATCCCTGGTCATAATCATACCAAGTCCATCTATGCACTACAGGCCACAGATGACTTTCAACATAATATAAACATGAGAATGATGACAATGATATAATAATTTAATTAAACAAGTTCAATAATTAATTTATCCAGGAACCAATAACGTCCAAATTGTTAACATGATACTGCTTTGTGGAGTAAAATTCAAGAATGCTCAGAAGAATATTTTCATGAAAAGATATTAGATGAAGCGCAAATATCAAAGATATTTCACTAATTTCATGGAGTATAAAAGGCAAAACTTTAACCAACTTAGTATAATAAAGAATGGAATAACAAAAGAAATCACCAGGCATGCGATAGACCGCACAGATAGGTTATTCCAACAGAATAATAAATAACGGAACCAGGTCATGCGTAAACGCACAGACAGGATATTCCAACTGAATAATAAATAATGGAACCAGGTCATGCGTAAATGCACAGACAGGATGTTCTAACAGAATAATAAAGAATGAAATAACAGAAGAATTTCACCATGTATGCGGTACTTCGCAAAGACAGGTTATTCCAACATAATAATAAAGAATGGAATAACAGAAGAATTTCACCATGTATGAGGTACTTCGCATAGACAGGTTATTCCAACATAATAATAAAGAATGGAATAACAGAAGAATTTCACCATGTATGCGGTACTTCGCATAGACAGGTTATTCCAATATAATAATAATGGAATAACAGAAGAATTTCACCATGTATGCGGTACTTCGCATAGACATGTTATTCCAACATAATAATAAAGAATGGAATAACAGAAGAATTTCAACATGTATGCGGTACTTCGCATAGACATGTTATTCCAACATAATAATAAAGAATGGAATAACAGAAGAATTTCACCAAGTATAGCGTAGTCCGCGTATATAGGTTATTCCAACAGAATAATAAAGAATGGAATAACAAAAGTTCTCTTCATGAGTACAAAAGAAATAATACCCCTTACCTTAGAAGAAACTAGATATAAGAGTAGTGAAGTAGCAGAATACTTTCCTTCTTTTTCTCTATAGTTTCTCTCTCTAGAGTTTCAGTGAATTCGTAAGAAATAATGAAGGAATGAGCTTCTATTTATTGGAGAATGGACTGAATAGTAACTAATTAATGAACGGTCCAGATTGATTTACTTTTAAACGGATGGTCCATATTCAATTACTATGCAGTATTAATAAAATATTCTAATAAAATAAAATCTTTTAAATAAAAAATAATATATATTCTATTTATAATCTAATAAAACGAATAACTTTATAAAAGTATTATGTTTTATATAAAAAGATTTTACTATGCAAACACTATGCAGGCACTATACAAACACTATGCATAATAGAATATTATATATTCTATTTATAGTCTAATAAAACGAATAACTTTATAAAAGTATTCTGTTTTATATAAAATATTTTCTGTTTTATTACATTTATAATAATAATAAAACAAAACTTATCACATTTATTATAATTCATAATATTAATCGACCAGGTCGTTCCCAGGAAAGAGGGGGCTTTTCAATAAGGATTTCTCCCTATTGGCGCGCAATTAGGTGACCAAACCTCTCCTTGACAGAACTTCTAGACATCGTTAATATTGCAAATAATAATATTAATAACTTTGTTATCTCGATTATTGATTTAATAATATATAAAATATTAACAATAATTGAATCAAATAATGTGAGATACTATGCAATAATTACTATATCAATAATTGAACAAAACTGATTGACTTCTCACGTAAGCATCAATAATCAAAATCGTGTGCTACTATGCAACCACGCGTATTACTGTACTTTTAACACCGGGTGTTTTAACAGTTAACGGTAAAACTTCCGCCGTTATTTTCATAAAATATTGTTGTCGTTTTCTCAATCCGACAATAATTTCGTTGTGGGGTCCACCAATGATTGTGCCGTTGTATGAATATTCCCTGTTAAAACGAATATTCTCCGACCAATCGAATATTATATAACAACTTGCGTACTTTGCAAAATTTATAAATATTACCCACAACTATAACATTATATCAAATTTATTCCATAATATTCAAAAATGATATTTATAGAAAAATTATCTTTATTCATAAAAGTTGGGGTCTTACAATCTCCCCTTCTTAAGAAATTTCGCCCTCGAAATTAGGGTACGTACCTGGTATATAGAAGAGGTAAGGATACCTTGATTTCATTTCAAATTCTAACTCTTGAGGTATAACCTTGAGTGTTGAATGTGATCCTTATTATCCAAATTTTAACACATATCTCCTCATACGTTAAATCTTCTGCTATCTCGTCTAGTTCTAATTTAATAACGTGGTTTGGGTCATCCACATATTTACGTAACATCGATACGAAAAAAAACGTTATGAACACGCGACATACTTGGCGGTAAAACGACATACACGCCCTCTTGAACCTTCTTCTTCACATTCATCAGCTCTGAGTATGTAGCTTGAGCGGCTTTAACTTTATCGATTAAAGTCGATTCTACTCGTATATTCGTTATCTTCACGTGGGTCCCTAGAGTCTTTAACTCTAACTTCATCATTTGTAAGTTATACGAAATGGGTTTTTGTGGTAACAACATCACACTTGTAAATGCATAAGATCTTCTACTCAACGCGTCAGCTACTGCGTTCGCTCTTCCACAATGATATTGAATGGTATAGTCGTAATCTTCAACAGCTCGAGCCAACATCTTTGGTGCATTATACGTTCGTTTTGGTTGAAGAAATATTTAAGGGTTTTAGAAATGAGTTTTGTACCGGGGTCAATACAAAATTCGATTTCACGCTCTGGGGTAGGCTAAGAAGTCTTCTAGAATACGTCAGGAAATTTATTAACAATAGAAATATCATTCAAATCTGACGTATTTCTTATAATGGATTGCTTATTAACAATAGAAAATAGTAGATATCATGTTCTACTTGACTCTTCTAATGGATTGCTTATTCTGCTGTAGTTAAACTTGATGTCTATTGTATTTTATCAGTTTAACATTGTTGAAGACTAATGATAATTTATTCTGCATTATCTTAGTCATAATATTTCTTACTGGGCTAGTTGAGCTCACCCTTTTGCTTTCATTGTTCTCTTCAGGAAATGAGAACGTAGCCGGGACTAGTTGGGGAACGGAGTGATGGTCCGAGATGGTGTATTAGTAGTCTTCACTATTCTATAAAATAGTGTGACAATAAATGTAATGAGGACTCTATTTGAGAGTGGATATTATCTAAAAGGCAATATTCCTGTTTAAACTCTCAGCTATGTTTTGTCGTATATTACACGACGTTTGTATAATTAAGTTTGTATTTGTATTCTGTACCATGTATTTGGCGACTCAGAATAGGTGATGTATACCTGTTTTGGGGGTGTCACAATAGTTGTTAAGGCGTCGCCAAGTCGTCCAGTCAGTCAAAGATTTGTAAGGCGAGCTTCCGACTTGGTAGATGGCTTAAGGGTGAGTGCCTATCACAAAAAGTCATCGCCTTGGACAACGCGGCGATGACTTGGACGACTATCCGGCTAGTCAAGCGCCTTGGTCTTATGGGTCGACCCAAATCTGAACTAGATAAAAAACAACTGAGCGGCTGGTCAAACGACGTCGCTATGCAAAACCTAACCCTAATATAGTCATCGATTCACAGAGAAGAACTCAGAATCTCAAATCGATCATCGAGTTTGTGACTGAGCGAACTGAGAGAGAAAGAGAGGACAAAGTCGACGACGAGGGAGAGAGGGAGGCTGCGACCGAGCGAGGGACTTCGACGACGACTACAACGTAGCACTGTAACAAGTATGTCTTCGCTATTTTTTCTTTCCCTTTCTTTTTCGTCGACTGTATAACTGTTGGGTGTTGGCTTCTTTTTTTTTTGTTAGCCTTGCTCTGTCTTTCTTTCTGATGGGTCTTTGTTTCTTTCTTTTTTACCCTTTCTTTTTCTTTCTTTTTGTTGGGTTAGCCTTACTCTGTCTTCTTCTTCTTTTTTTCTTTTTTTAAACAAATAAAAGACCATCTTATATTAACTATTACGTCATCAATCAAGTCAACCAGCTCGATGGATAGTCATTGTGTGAAATAAAGACTGCTTATTCTTTGTGTGAAATAGACTGCTGGGTCGATTTGTTAGGAAAAATTTATATACTAAATTACTAATACATGCTTATAGCCTTATACATACACATTCCATTTAATCATGCTTTTATATATTGTTTGTTTGTTTGTATTTTGTAGAAACTAGAAAATAAAATGGCAGAAAGTTCGGGAACCGATGGTTATGATATAACCAAGGATCCGAAAAGAAATGCCAAATCAAATGACTCGGGTTGGAAATATGGGTATTGACCGGACATGAGTAATAAGGATATAGTGCAATGTATCCTTTGTGGGAAGCAATGTCGTTCGGGAATTAAAAGGTTGAAGCAACATTTAGCAGGAAATTTTAGATATGAAGCGAAGTCTCCCAAAATAATAAAAATTATGAGGGAGATGAAAGCGACTTTGAATAGTAGAAAGAGGAACAAGCCACTTGAGCTAGATGATGATGATGATGATGTAGTAGAAGTGCAAGAAGCACAATCATCTGCTCGTCCAACCATGGCTTCCAATACTTCTTCCAACACTATTCCAAGTTCTGGGACGGCTTCTAAAAGGAAGAATGCAGTATTTCAATTTCAAAAGCCACAACCAAAATCTAAGACGGTTGAAGCACTTTTAAGGAAGACTCACGAAGAAGTTGTAGAGGAGAGGCATAGCAAGCGTTTAAGCTAAACGAGTATTGAAAGTCGTTTGAGGACACCGGAGGAAAAGGAGCGAGTCCAAATGCACGTTGCTGACTTTTTCTACGAATGTGACATACCATTTAATGCTGCAAATTCAAGGAGATTTGAAGTAATGGTCGAGTCCATAGGGCAATATGGATCGGGTTTCAAGCCTCCAACGTATCACGAGTTGAGGGTTCCTTTACTTGAGAAGGCAAAAAAGAAAACCGATGACTTAAAGAAGAAACATGAAGTTGCTTGAAAGGAATACGGCTGCTCACTCATGTCGGATGGTTGGACAGATAAGAGGGGAAGACACTTGTTGAATTTCCTTGTTAATAGTCCGGAGGGGACTTATTTCATGGGTTCTGTTAATGCCTTCAGTTATTCTCAAGATGCCACAATATTGGCAAATCTACTTGATAGCAAGATCGAAGAAATTGGCCCCGAGTATGTTGTTCAGGTGGTCACAGACAATACCTCTAATTACAAGGCAGCTTCGCATATACTAATGAAGAGGAGACCTACACTATTTTGGACACCTTGTGCCGCTCACTGCCTTGACCTTATGTTAGAGGACATAAGCAAGTTGAAGCAATTCTAGCCCACAATCACAAATGCAAGGAGAATTACAACATTCATTTATAGACATGGTCGTCTTCTTAGTGCGATGAGGGAGAAAACGAATGGGAGGGATCTTGTGAGATCCGCAGTTACTATATTTGCTACAGCTTTTCTCACCTTGCAAAGTTTGTACAAGAATAAAGATGCATCAAGGCATTTGTTCATTAGCGAGGATTGGTCAAAATCAAGGTTGTCGACTACTGAAGCGGGGAAGAAAGTATGTGATACTGTTATTTCAACAACATTTTGGCATACTGTTGAGGATTGCATTAGGGCGACACAACCACTTCTTATAGTCTTGAGGATTGTTGATAGTGATGAGAAGCCTGCTATGCCGGAATTTATTGTTGCAATGGAATGCACGAAGAAAAAAAATCAAAGATGCATTTGATAACAAACAAAGACTGTATAAGAAGGTGATTGAAATTGTTGCGCGGCGATCAGAAAATCAAATGGAGCAAAAATTATATGGGGTTGTGTTGTTTCTCAATCCGGGCAATTACTTTGATATCAAAGAGAAACGTTGGTTGTTTGCTAATTCTTTACGAGATGACTTCAATGACGTTCTTGCAAAGATGGTGCCCGAGTTAGATTTGCTAGACAAGATAAGCAATCTAGCCGACAACTATGATGTTTCTCGAGATACTTTTGCAAGAAATGGTGATTAGGCAACGGAAAATAAAGAATCCTCGTACATATATTAAAATATATATAAAGATATAAAAGCTAAATTATGATTATAATTTATATACATTCTTCCTTTCTTCCCTTTAAAAATATTTATAATTATTTTAAATGTTTTCTAGTTGATTGGTGGAATGCTTTTAGAGCGCGGGCTACTATCCTCGTTTGCAAAAAAGAATTCTAGACCTCTATTGTTCTTCTTCCGGTTGCGAATGCAATTGGAGTACATTTGAGTTTGTGAGTACTTTCTATAATTAGTTTAAATTTCAAAAGTAATAAATCATTCACTATTATTAAAATTTTATCATAAATATTATTATTTTTATTCTATTTATTTTAGATTCATACGAAGAAGAGGACTAGATTGGAACACAAACGATTAAGTGACTTGGTGTATGTCCAATACAATCGAAAGATCGACTCAAGGTTCCAAAAGAGGCGTGAACTTGGCAATAATTTTGATCCATTAGTCATTGATGACTTTGAATGGGGTAATGAATGGATCGATAATGATGCCGATGTTGTTCATCTCGGGGGGATCTTACATGGAATGATGTGGATCGAGCAACCGGTGCATCCAACACGCTTGAGGGTCGCAATCTGTCAAGGAGGGCTCGTGCTAATACTAGTAATAATCTAATGACGTACTCTTGGCATGGTGGTGGTTCAACTTCAAGCGTGCTAATACTAGTAAAAGTTCAATGGTGTAATTAGTTCTCTCACTTATATATGCTTCCTCTTATGCTCTTCTTATCTTCTTCATGCACTCTCTTCTACATTGTCCCTCTAGTCTCTTCCACGTATTCTTTCTATTTTCTTTCTCTTAACTCTAATTTTTCCTCTTTCATCTCAGTGTTAGACTATATTTTGCAAGTATTTCTCTGTTACTATAATTTCTCCCATTTTCTAGCTTCCTTCCTTATCTCTCTTCTTTCGACTCTATTCTTTGTTCATTCACCTTCTGACTTAGAGAGGATTCTAGAATCATGATTATTAGTGTGATAAGTGGAGTTGTTAAGAGAGGATTCTAGAAGGATTTAAGAATCATGATTATTGGAATGAACAATGTAGTTAGGATTATTATAGATGTATGATTAATGGTAATCCGTTGAGCTATGATTATTCTAGATGCATGATCAGTAGTAATTATGGATCACTGATTGATTTAAGTGATGAATTTCCTTTCCATGTACAGCTGTTGTCTTGGCCTACATAAAGGCTATATTACGAACATTCATAAGTATGAAATAAGATTGTATTCTAGCATTCACATGGTACCAGAGCGAATTTAATAGGAGGACCAATTAAAAGTCTTGCTTCACTGCAACTGGGCGGGTATCTTTTCTTTTTATAGTATCCTTATTTGTGAAATTTTGTTTGGGAGGAAAAAAAAAGAATCTATGATCATTGCAAACATCATTTTAATAAGCTAAGGAACTAAGGAAGCCCAAAAACATCATCTTAAGCTAAAAGAAGCCTACATTGCAAAGTACTCCATTCTCAAGAAACAAAGACAAAATATGATTGAGAAACAACTTCCACTATCTTCCTAAACTCATAGGTGCAATATAGCATTGCAATTCAAATGCAGAAACAAGGCTCTTACTTATTGAACTGATACTAAATTTCGACAATTTCTCACCACTCAGCCAGCCGAGGACTACCCCAACTCCCAGTATCAAACAGCTCCACCATAATTCAGCCAAATTTGGATGCAAAATTAATTTTATTGCATCTTAAAAAATCCAAAACAGCATCATTACTAATCCCACAACACTCGGAAACAAAAGATACAATTGTATACACTCTTTATCATGTAAATTTATTTAAAATGAAAGTAATACTAACCATCTGAATAGAATTTTGTATAAATAAATACATTGAAATTTAAGAACCGACAGATTGTACCATGCAAGGCATCGAAAGGTGAAGGCGGTGGAAGAGAAAATGCGAGGAGCCCGTGAAATCACCGGATGTCTTAGCCGTGAAAGCGCCATCGATCATCCGCAAGTTACTCAAACTTCTGTATAAATAGGTGTATATATATATAGGTGTAATATATATAGGAGTATAGACAGATAAAGTTGTATTGTTGGAAGTTAGAGAGAGAAAGATGATCGCGTGTTTGATTCTTCAGCTCTCTGTATGTAAATGGAACTATAAACATACATACATAACTTCTATTTTATTTTATTACTACTTTGCCAGAGTCCCGGATCGGAATGGCGGACTTCGTGGGCAGCGAGTGCAGCTTGGTAGGTACAAACTAGAAATGAGTAGCTAGTCGGGTTACTTTCTGGATCGGATACATAGTCAAAATTGGTTCCTTAACACTAATATACAACAATTATAAAGTATTTACAAAAATAAAACATCCACAAAATAATTACAAAAATAACACAACACAATAATACGTTGCTAAAGTTACGAAACATTGACTCCCTATTTCTAACATGTCCTAAATTCACGTTAATGAAGAAAACAGAAAACTTTGAGATCAGAAAAAACATAGCAGCGACATATCGGAGAAGACGAGATGCAACTCTGAGATCGGATAATATAGGAGAAGATCAACAGCAACTTCAAGATCAACAACAACTTTAAGATCAACAACAACTTCAAGATCAACAATAACTTCAAGATCAGTAACCAACCTCTGTAACAACTTTGATTGTTGATTGATTCGTTACAGATTTGTACACTGAGGTGTTTGAGTTTAAAGTTTATATGCATATAGTTACCCCGTGGTTACTATATACTGGTATATTGGTTACATTTTTTAAGTTTTTCGCTCTTTAATTGGTCATAAAGTCAGTATACTGACTGTTTTGATTTCAAAATGCATGTAAAAATATGTTTTATATTCTGGTTACTAAGTACATATAAATTGGTTACTGTTTATTATTTATTTGGTTACTGTATATATGATGCCCCCAAAATAGGTATACATCACCCATATTGAGTCGCCAAATATATGGTACAAAAATATAAATACAAATTAATAATACAACTGTTGTGTAAAATATGACAAAAAATAAATTGAGAGTTTTAATAAGAAAATTGTCATCTAGACAATATTCACACTCAAAGGAGTCCTCATTACATTTATTGTCACACTATTTAACAGAATAGTGAGGACTACTAATACTATCATCTGGACCGTCACTCCGTTCTCCGACTAGTCCCGGCTACGTTCTCATTTTCTGAAGAGAACAATGAAAGAAAGGGGTGAGCTCAACTAGCCCAGTAAGAAATATTATGACTAAAATAATGTAGAATAAATTATGATTAGTCTTCAACAATGTTAAACTGGTAAAATATAACAAACATCAAGTTTAACTGCAGCCGAACAAGCAATCCATTAAAAGAGTCAAGTAGAGAATAAAATCTACTATCTTCTATGATTTAAAAAGATTTTTCATCACTTTTATCGCTGAGACTCAGCTTAATAAATAATCCACATTATCCCTGCACTACGACCAAGGATATTCATTAGTATCACAACCACAAATTATCCATGCACTACGGGCCAAAGATATTCGTGTATTCATCAATGATCATAATCATGCCAACAACTGTTCATCAATGCACTACGGGCCACTGAGGACTTTTACCACATCATTTGTAATATTATGGTCATGATTATACCGAATAATCCATGGTCATAATCATATCAAGTCCATCTATGCACAACATGCCACAAATGACTTTCAACATAATATAAGCATGAGGATGATGACAATGATATAATAATTCAATAAAAACAAGTTCAAGAATTAATTTATCCAGAATTCAATAACGTCCAAATTGTCAACATGATACTGCTTTGTAGAGTAAAATTCAAGAATGCTCAGAAAAATATTTTCATGAAAAGATACTGGATGAAGCGCAAATATCAAGAATATTCCACTAATTTCATGGAGAATAGAAGTCAAAGCTTTAACCAACTGAGTATAACAGAATATATGAAACTGCAAATGGATTTTCGCCCGCTATGAGGTAATCCACGTATATAGATCATTTCCACAATTTAATAAGAAATGAATACTATGGATCATTAACCATGCATGTGGTAATCCACATAGACAGGTTATTCCAACAGAATAATAAAGAATGGAATAACAGAAGAATTCACCATGTATGCGATAGATCGCACAGATAGGTAAATCCAACAAAATAATAAATAATGGAACCAGGTCATGCGTAAACGCACAGACAAGATATTCCAACAAAATAATAAATAATAGAACCAGGTCATGCGTAAATGCACAGACAGGATATTCCAATAGAATAATAAAGAATGAAATAACAAAAGACTTCACCAGGCATGCGATAGACCGCACAGATAGGTTATTCCAACAGAATCATAAAGAATGGAATAACAGAAAAATGTTACCATGTATGCGGTACTTCGCATAGACAGGTTATTCCAACATAATAATAAAGAATGGAAGAACAGAAGAATTTCACCATGTATGCGGTACTTCACATATACAGGTTATTCCAACATAATGATAAAGAATGGAATAATAGAAGAATTTTAATATGTATGCGGTACTTTGCATGTTACTCCCCCAAAATAGGTCCAATCCACCCAACCTATTCTGAGCTGCCAAATACATGGTACAGAAACAACTACAACTTCATTATTACAATTATCGTGCAAAATACGATAACACATACTGTGAGTTTAAATACAAATATTGTCTTCCAGACAATATCAACACTCAAATGAGTCCTCATTACAATTATTGATACACTATTTTACAGAATAGTGAGGACTACTAAAACAACTATCTTGAATCATCACTCCATACCCCGACTAGTTCCCGCTATATTCTCGCCTCCTGAGAAGAAAAATGGAACAAAAAGGAAAAAGGGTGAGCTCAACTAGTCCAGTAAAGAATGTTATGACTAAGATATTGTACAAAAAATTATCGTTAGTCCTCAACAGGGAAAAATCTGATAGAATACAATAGACAACAAGTTTTAGATCAACAACTGCAGCGGAAACAACAATTCATTAGAAGAGTTAAGTAGAGAATGAAATCTACTATCATTTATGAATTTAAAAGTCCATCAACGATATTTTATCCCTGTAACATCAATCAATATACATCTTGAATCAAATAGTCATCTTTGTACTACATGCCAAAGATATTAATCAGTCGGTCATGTTCATCTCAACACCTGTTCATCTTTGCACTACGGGCCAAAGATATTCATCAAGAAATCATTCATCTTTGCACTACAGGCCAAAGATATTCAGTAATATCATCACTTAGGACTGAGGATGATGAAAAATATAAAGAAATGAATCCATTGAAACAAAAGAACAAATATTAAGGATTCGTACTTCAAACAATCCAAGTTCAAAAATACTTCATAAATAACTATAGTGGAGTAAAATTCAAGAATGAAGATCAAAACATGGATACAATCAAAGCTAATATCCATAATAGATATCTTGGACATAGAAAAGAAAATTTAATTTTTCTGTAAATAGTGTCGTTGTAACACCCCCTTCCCGAAAAGGAAAGGGAGGTCACGTGCAAAACACAACAAACTTCAAAATAAATAAACAGAGCACTAACAACCTCAAAATATTAATAGTGGTGATTCATTAATAAAGTAATAAGTACAATTCTCCAAACTGAGTCAAAATAATCAAAACCAAAAATTCGAATCAACCTAAATGGTCAAAGGCAAAAATTTCATCACACTAGCCCTGAATCACCCCTGCAAACCTGCCGGAAGAAAAACACAGCATGAGCCAATTGCCCAGTACATATACAGATATACAAAAGATATACAACTAATATACGAAAATAACTGAGACAAAATACTAAACAAAGCCTCAAGTACAAATACGAACGAAAATATAATATCCAAAGATTTAAATGGAATATATCTGAATCAACGTAATGAATATATTTGAATCAACGTAATTGACGAAACTAATAAAAGAATAAAGAAATAACGAACTGAAGTAACTAACTCAATGACTTGAACTGAACAGAAACCAACAAAACTAATCCAATAAAATAATAGGCTGAAACAAATGGCTGGAGTTATTTTATACCGAATGAGCTCAGAAATATACCTTGCCACATAGGCAAGTCAAAACAATGCCACACAGACAAGTCAAAATAATGCCACACAAGCAAGTCAAAACCATGCCACACAGGCAAGTCAAATGATGCCACACAGGAAAGTCAAAATATATAGTGCCACATAGGCAAATCATACATTGGATCGCGAATCCAAATGTATGCGAATCAGATAGGTGTGTTTGGCACAACATCACCAATCCGCAGAACAAAAACTAGGGTTAACCCATACGCCTCCCACAACAAAACACCAAATGGCCCACTTCCTCCGGAGCCCAAAACGGAGACGCCGTGGACTAATCACACCGCCACGGAAAGTGTCATGTCTCTCGTGCCAAGCCGACATGCCTGTGGTACCCCCACAGATGGTTATAGCTCAGGTATACGTTACGGTATATTCTAACAAAAATAACATGTCACAACACATGCGACATAATATCAACAAAAGGATTCTATATGTACATGTTGAACCGAATCAAATAATAGTCACAAAGTCTCAAAAAGAAGGTGGCAACATGTACCGCTCTTCAATTATCAAAAATAAATACTAAACATGATATCCTAATTCAAAGAGTACAAATACGAGTCATGTGTATCAACTCCAAAATGAAACTAATATATTTATTTCACATGAAATAATTATGTGAAATCATAACATAATTCGAAATAAAGAAACAAATGAACAAATCAAATTTAACAAGAGTATCGCTGAAAGAGTACGGAATCCGTACCTGATACTTCAAAAACATTTATAGCACACTCCACCAAATCTTACCCTCAAATGCCAACGATATCAAATACGAAACGTTATTCATCACCTAAACATATTCACCTCAAATTAAATATAATCCAATTCAATAATTCCAAAATAATTCATAATCTATTTAATATGCCTTTAATCACCGCCTTATATCAATTTTTAATACTCTAAAATTTATATTCCAAATATAACTCTTTCAATTCCTTCCGTCCGATCTAATTACACAAATTAACATAAATAAATTAATATCTATAAGTTAAATTACTAATTACAAATTTACTTTTCCTAAGACTCACATTAATATAATTATAATTGCTACTAGTATAATTATTATTTATTCCTGTAACTTTCTAATTTTAAATATGTTTAAAAAACATCCTACACAATATATTAACCAAAATATTATAATTGTTAACTAAAATATTATAACAGAATTCATAAATATAAAAGCCACACATAAATATACAAGTTGATCCCCTACAAAATTCATCCCTATTTCATAGCTTTATGTAGTATTTTAAAGTTTTACTCTTCTATTGTTTCTTTTACTCCATATACGAACATGATATATATATATATATATATATATATATATATGTATATATATATATATATATATATGTATGTATGTATGTATGTATGTATGTATGTATGTATGTATAGCCCCATTACCACCACAATATTAGAATGCCTATGACATACTCCATGCAAAATTATCAAATTTTCATAAGTTGTCAGCAAATCACACCTCAATTATATATATACCTACTATCACAATATTATAGTATATATATATATATATATATATATATATATATATATATATATATATACAAATTAAAGAAGGTCTTCCACATGATATATGAAAAGTCATCTTACATGACTTAGGCTTCTATTGCAGATGAACAGATAATTCCTCTCCTTTTTCTTCTCTTTGTAGCGGCGGCAGCTTGCTCCCCTTTTCTTTTCCTTCGATCAGTTGGTATAAAATATGATGAAGCACTTAGGTTTTGTTTATTTATTAACAGATTTTTATTAACTTTTCCTAATTATAATAGGTTTTAATATCATCCACATTTAATTAAATTAAACCCAAATAAATTTTAAGGCCCAAATTGTACTAAATTAATTTACCCATTACTTATTAATATTTATTAGCCCACACAAATTAAATAATTAGTTTGACCCAAATAAATGACAAAGTCCAATTAATATGTTTTCAAACAAAATAATTAATTTATTTTTATTTTTTTAATATTTTTTTTTCTGATATTACATCACTTACCCCTTAAAAAGGATTCCGTCCCCGGAATTAAAAGAATGAAAAGTACCTAATTATAAAAAAGATGCGGATATTCCGCTCGAATAGACTCATCCATCTCCCATGTAGCTTCCCGCTCCGTAACAAAAGGAATTATCTTCCTCAATTTTAATTTTTTCAGTTATTTAATTATCTACTAAAAGAATCAACATGATATTGCTTTGTGGGGTAAAACTCAAGAATGCTCAAAAGAATATTTTCATGAAAAGATACTAGATGAAGAGCAAATATCAAGGATATTCCACTAATTTCATGGAGTATAAAAACCAAAACTTTAACTAACTAAGTATAATAAAGAATGGAATAACAAAAGAAATCACCAGGCATGCAATAAACCGCACAGACAGGTTATTCCAACAGAATAATAAATAACTGAACCAGGTCATGCGTAAACGCACCAACTAGATATTCCAATAGAATAATAAATAACGGAACCAGGTCAGGCGAAATTCGCACCGACAGGATGTTCCAACAGAATAATAAAGAATGGAATAACAGAAGAATTTCACCATGTATGCGGTACTTCGCATAGACAGGTTATTCTAACATAATAATAAAGAATGGAATAACAGAATAATTTCACCAAGTATAGGGTAGTCCTCGTATACAGATTATTCCAACTGAAAAATAAAGAATGGAATAACAGAAGAATTTCACCAAGTATAGGGTAGTCCGCGTATACATGTTATTCCAACAGAATAATAAAGAATGGAATAACAGAAGTTCTCTACATGAATACGAAAGAAATAATGCCCCTTACCGTAAAAGAAGAGTATTCCGATTGGTAGGGCGAGGATATTCTTGAAAAAAACTTGCACTACGCTCAAAGCTTCTTAAAACTCTAAAGAAATACGCTCAAGATTATAGAAGAGAATTCTCTGAAATTTCTGGTGTGATTTTCAATTCTAACTAAGCATCCTATTTATAGGAGAATGGAAGGGGTACTGTTAAGAAACGGACGCAGCAGTTATTTTTTAAAATTCACGGACGAAACAACACAGCTTCACGGTTGCTAAGTATCAGTATTCATTTTCAAGGAGTTAGCAAATGAGAAAAATGAACACATGCCAATATATAGCCTCGACCAATTAAAATGCACCCTGCTTTACAAGTTACTACATGTTTGGAAAAGTTTGGCAATAATGTCCAAGCTTTGAAAAATCCTCCCATAACCTACCAAAATCATTCATCACCCACCCACATGGCACATATATATATAATATATATATATAAACCACATTCCCCCCCCCCCCCACACCCGTAACCTAATATAAATATATTTATATATATAATATAAACCCTGCACCTTTATATATATATATATATATATATATATATATATATATATATATAAATCTGAGATAACTTTTTTACCGAATATTTTGAAAAATGGATAAATGGGGGGGGGGGGGGGGTCCACAAAATAAGCAAAATTTCATAAAAACTACCTTAATATTTTTAACAACATTTATCATCATTATTATAATTCATAATATTAATCGACCAGGTCGTTCCAAGGAAAGAGGGGGCTTTCCAATAAGGATTTCTCCCTATTGGCGCGCAATTAGGTGACCAAACCTCTCCTTGGCAGAACTTCTAGACATCGTTAATATTACAAATAATAATATTAATAACTCTTTCATCTCAATTATTAATTTAATAATATATAAAATATCGACAATAATTGAATCAAATAACGTGAGATACTATGCAACACTTATTGTAGCAATAATTAAACAAAATTGAGTGACTTCTCATGTAAACATCAATAATCAATACTGTGTGCTACTATGCAACCACGCGTATTACTGTACTTTTAACACCGGATGTTTCAACAGTTAACGGTAAAACTTTTGTCGTTATTTTCATAAAAATATATTTTTATCGTTTTATCAATCCGACAATAATTCCGTTGTGGGGTCCACCAATGATTGTGCCGTCGTACGAATATTCCATGTTCAAACGAATATTTCACGACCAATCGAATATAATATAATAACTTGCGTACTTTGCAAAATTTATAAATATTACCCACAACTATAACATTATTTCAAATTCACACCTTAATATTTAAAAATAACATTTATAGAAAATTCATCTTTATTCATAAAAGTTGGGGTCTTACAGGTAATATCTTTTGAAATTAATATTTTTACAAGGGAAATTAATATTTTTACAAGGCTATGCTTGCATAAATAGTAAACAAGACTTTAATATGATTGAGGTATTGTGAAAATATAAATTTTGACAGATTAAATACATATTTTAGTACATTTTTAGAAATAATTACAATAATGGTGCATAGATAAAATAATTACAAAAATAATATACTTTTCCATATTTATTTACAATATTAGTGCAATTAGGATTTCTTAATTTAGGGGATCATTATTAGTGGGCTGACATGGCAAATCTGGTGGTTTTTTATTTGAAACGTGTGAATCTCTGTTGTTAACCCTTCTTTTTCTCTCAACTCCCATAACTTTTGTACTCGTATTTCTCTCTCTAAAATATTCTTCTTCTTCTTCATCACAGTTGTTAGACTAATTAACTAATTGGTGGCGTAAATTGATTGTTTTTTAATTTACTTTTGTTGCACTTGTTGATTCACAGGTTGTTCAAGTTAGTGAGGAGAAGGTTTTGGATCAGAAAGCATTCATGTTGTTCTATTATCGAGATAATAGAAATTTTGCTTCAAACAAGCCTGTTGATGTTGCTCGAAAAGAGACCGTGGCGACAAATGTCATGGGAAGAAATAAACCTTATTTAAATTTCAATCAAGAATTAAAAGGATTGTGTTTCGTACTTTGATTTTTATTGGATATCCATAACCATTTGTTATGGTTACTGAGTCTGTAATGTTTATTGGAACTTATGTAAAAGGGATTTCATATTTGATTATATTACAAGTGATTCGACATTGTTTGTTGGTTCGTATTTGCTACTTCTAAATTGTGTCTGATACATTATTTGAAAGGTGCAGTTGGTAACCAAACATGCATAGAAGGGTAACCATTATATTTTTTGGTAGTAACTGTAGCATCCCCGAATCCGAGCCCCAAATCGCCGTGGATTCGGTATACTATTTCTATAACTATTTGCGGAAGATATAAACATAAATTGTTTATACATTAAACTTTACACACATTTCCCCAAAATCGAGTAACTTTAACTTAAACACAATTCATAAACTTTCTAACATATAACACATTTATCAAACTATACTATTACAAAATAGCCGCACATTTTATCACAATCTGAACTTGACCTTACCCTTTCCCTGTATCCGAACGCATTTGCATTATTTGCAATGTTTATCATGATATAGCAAGGGTGAGCATGAAAGTTGCCCAACAAGTTTAAATACAATTTAAGGATATATCATGATTGAAGAGTATGAATAATAAGCTGGCTATAATTCATCAATATAGTTGAGAATTAGCACGAACAAACTTTTGACTGAATAAGTTTTAAACATGAACAAACATTTCTGAACCAACTGGTAATGAAGGTGATCAGCCTTTCATACCTGACTTATACATGCAAGATGTACATAGTACAATTTTCATGACAATCAGCAATGATTAACCATAAGCTTGAATAAAACACTCTTAGTAGAGTTAAGTAAAAAGAAACTTGCCTGAACCGTTGATTACCGCAACGTAATTTATAACACATTATCTCGAAGACCTAATATTAGTAATATAGATCTCCAATATTAGAATAATATCATCACAATATAATATTATTATATATATACACAGGATAACCTAAATACATAACACATAACCCTATCAGTCTATACAACACATAAGACTTAGCATCAAGTTAGACTATTAAGTTTGAGTTGAAACCGACACAATTTTAACATCCTGACGGTCTAGTCGGAATAAATATCAAGTTTAAGTTCAATTAAACTCTGCCTAAGCACTTAACCATGCCATAGAATCACATTTATATGATTTAACACTCGCTTTTTTCATTTCATATGTTATTCGTTAACACCTAGTAAGTTAAATACTAATCCAGTAACCTGGATTCTAAATCTAGCAACCAAATTTCTAATTCAGCAACTTGGATTCACCAATCCATCAATTCAGTCAACTTCTTTACAATCCAGCAAGCTATATTCATCAGATTTTCTAATCCTGTAAACTGGATTCACAATTACACAATCCAGCAAGCTGAATTCTATATCCGTTTTACGAAAATATCAAATCAGTTTATTATTTTCCTATCCTTTGGTCAAACATATATACATGTATTTCATACACAAAAAATATTTTTTTCATAATTTTCTAACTTCCTTTAGTATTTGCGTAACTTAAGAAATTAGCTACCTCGTGCTTAACTACAAAACATTCCCATCTCTTGGCATAACCTTATATATGTTAACGTGATGCTCCATTTTAAATTTCGTGGCAATCGGAGTTGTAGAACTCCGTTTATAGCAATTTTCGTCAGAAAATCACAAAAATTGTAATGGTCATAACTTGGTCATTTTAACTCAGAATTAGCTCATTTTTGGACACGAGCTACTTAATACCATATATTTTCATTTCCCGAAAGCCCGGAATTTTTCTCACAAAATAAAATTACCGAAACAGCCCCTAGAAAAATCTTGGCAGCTTACTTTTTGACTTTTGCAGTTTCGGAGTCCATTACTAAAACTTAAATAAAATGAAATCTATAACTCCAATTAACGATACGTCAATTTTGTTGGATTCCTTTCTTTCCAAACTACAGTTTGCATCTATCACAATCCATATTTGGACATGTTAAGATCCCGGAAATTAGCCCGGAAGTGGCTGTTACAAACTGTTATTTTAACAGTTTTTCTTAGCTTGGAGTAGTTTGGGAAAAATTCCATAACTTGCTCATTTTTCAACCTATTTGAGTGATTCCAAAGGTATTTTATCCTTAACACATATATCTAACTCCAAAAATTGACCACACTCAAAAATTCAAAGTAGAATGAGAGATAAGGTCATTTCCACATCATGCTTGGTATCTTCAAAAATTTTGTTTTCGCAGTTTTGATTATGCTTCTTCCGAACTTCATAAATACTTCATCCGGAGTCGGAATTAGTCTGTTCCAGAGTCTATGGAAAGCTTATACAGTGTACTACAACATATCACAAGTCCAGAATTTTTAGAGCAACCTAACAAATCCGGAATTTTCTGATTAGGGGCAGCAGTCCACTGGATTATTTTTAAAAACTGTTTTGGTTCTTCTTCTTTGTTCAAGCTCATCAACCCTAAAAATGGCAAGATCTAACCATAAAATATCATATATCATGTAGACCTACCCTCATATGACTCAAAATCATAAGTTCAACACTTGGTCTAAAATAACCAAAACAAAACACTTTAAACTAACAAGAGTTTTGAGTTTAAGAAATTTTATACCTTTGATTTCATGACATATCTTTTTCTTCCAACTAAGTGATGGATCTTGGATAAAATGAAAAATCAAAATCTTCTCTCCTCTTCTCTCTCGGGGCTGCCGAATATGGCTTATCTTCTCTCTCTATCTCTCTTTGATTCTTATGCTAGCTAATTGAAAGAAATAAAAGAGAAAGAAACAAGATAACTTGTTATTGGATTTAGATATATAATTAATATCTACACTCATACTCCTCTTCCTCTCATTAAACACCAAAGTTTTACTTGGAAGAAATGTTAAAGTGTTGGCTAAATAAATTGAGGACACATGTGGAGAGTTGGTGGAGAGTTGGTGAAGAGTTGGTGACCAACTTAGACAAATAAGAGACCAAAATAAATCTTAGTCACATGCTCAATCTCTCCTCATTTTTCCTTCTCTATCCACCGGCCATGTGGCCTTAGATTGCTTTAAATCTTGGTGATAATATAGGGCTATATAGCATGAAGACATGTGGCTTGTAGTTGTTGAGAGTTGGTAAACAAATCTTGCCAAATTAAATTAACCATGTGCTCACAATCTCCACCAAATCTCTTCCTTCATCTCCATGCCCATTCGGCCAAGCCTTATTTCTCCCACCAATTTTCTCTTTCTCCCTTAATCAATTTCCAAGTGGTTACTTGTAAGGATGAACATAAGTGTTAGCAAAAATAATAAAAAAAATGACACATGGCTAGTGGGTGAGGAGTTGTTCACCAACTAAAGTAGATAATTAATACATTCTTTCCCCCCTTCCTTTTCTTCCAATAGTCGGCCAAGTGGACTTAGTTTCTCTAAGTTTTGTTTTTGATTTAATGTAATATTCAATATATCACATGACTATAATGCCCCTCTCCCATTGGGCTAAAAATTGGGCTTTTCCTTTAATGTTTTGGGCTTTCCAAATTAATCTAGATTAGAGATATCTCATTCCATTCCTCCTCCCTTTCTCTTCCTTAGTTCATCTAGCCATGTGGCCTAATCTCACATATACTTTCTCTTCCTTACTTACCAAAAGATTGCTTGGAAGTATTGCCAAAGTGTTGTCTAAATGGGGAAATGACACCTAGGTGAGTTGGTAGGGGTTGGTAACCAAATGTTGCCTAATGATTTAACCATGTGTTTCCCCTCTTTCTTTCCTCATTCAATAGCCGACCACTTGGCCAAATTCTTACCAAGTTTGCTTCTTTTAACTGGAATATCTATTATCCCAAATGTCTAAAGTGCCATTCCTTCAATTGGGCTCCAAAATTGGGCCATCACTTATAAATCTTTTGGGCTTAACAATAAAAATATTTGGGCCATTCCATTAATGTATTGCTTGGGCCTCTAACCAATTTCATTGGCCAAAACTTGGGCTATAAAATATACATAATCCAATACCTTAAATTCTTATCCAACCCAAATCATTTAATTAGAGTTTTTATTTCCTCAATTATAACACAAATCTTTACTCATGCACATCTATTTTCTTAACCCAATTAGACTTGCTATAATTTGGTTATAAAATTAATCATTTGAGATATATAAAATAAGTCTCTTAATGTTAGTATATAAATAATAATATTCTCCCATACCATAACCTATTAGGTTATTTAATTATCACATATAACTTTTAACCCTTAGGGTTTAATACTTCGCATTAGGATTTCCAAATTAGGGTTTTAAATTTTTGCAACTGAAATTAGAGTTTCTGAACATATCGCTAGGGTTTTCTAACTTAATCACCATATTCATATCATGAATTTTGGGTTTCGGATTCCTGGAACTGAAACTAGGGTTTCAGAACCGATTTCTATGGTTTCTTATCAGACGTTAGGGTTTTCAAACAGAACGTTGTCATTATTAATATATACTTAAGATTTGACACTGATAAAATTTATCTGGTCAACCCATGACCCTTAACCACATTTAGTACACATACATAATCATAAACACTGTAAAGTCCCCGAACCTGGATACTTGAAACCCGAATTCAGTACTTCACGATACCATTTCTATGAGAGGAAATATTACTAATAATAATAACAATAATATAAATTTTAAACTTAACTTACATTTATCAGAGTCTAATCCCAAGTACGCAACCTTTACTACATTCATTACATGATATATAATACATATCATTAACTTAATACAGTCTATATATTACAAATGATACCAATAACATGTCCTGTTTGCTTTCCTTTTCACTTGTTCTTGGCCGAACTTTCCAGTTCTTCACACTTAGCTGAAAACATTTAAATTAAGCAAGGATGAGCATTTGAGTGCCCAACAAGTATTTATATATATATATATAAGTTGAAAGAATTTAAATATTTTCTTTATAATATTCTTCTATAACCGGTCAATAGTTGTGAAGTAATCTGTACCAATAACAATAACATAACAATCCTTTTTCAAATTTTTGAAACTATGTATTGTCTATACATTGGGTTTCTGTGACATATTATGAACATTGTTTTCATTTTCGAAAGGGTTTAAACAGAAATTCATCTTTAAACCGGCCATTGCTTACGGGACTGAGGGTGTACAGTCCATGGGCCCTGTATTGATCAATACTACATTGCTAGAACGATATTATCGTTCATCCTTTGTCCGCCGTAGCGCATAAAATTTTTCCCATTATCGGGATGTTCATACCTGTCGGGTTTTCATAACAAAGGTCTTATATAATTCAACATATATGTATATCAAAGATGTATCAACATGTGATTAAATACAATGATTATCCAAGTGGGGACACTTGTATAATCATTTATAGAAATTAACGAACAGAATAAAAATCTGAATTATCATATACTAACATGTTGATAATCAATGAGATTATATAATATAGGTTTAATAATCTATATAATAATAATATAATTCTGAAACATTCTTACACTTGTCCATTGCATAAAGAAAATGCAAAGTTAGGATACTTGCCTGATGCGCTGCTTACAATTACGCAACTTAGATTTATCTTTTCTATCACGACCTATCATTAATCAAATCATTCGTTCGATTAGGACAATATAACATAACACATAGTACTGCACTTCGCAGTCAGCACATAACCTAATCACATTATCACACATGTTCAATAGTCATTGACTCACAAATAAACATCAACACATTCCTAATCGCATTGTCACACAACTTTAACAACCATTGAATCACAAATAAACTTTTATCTAGCCAATTATCTGAGTCCAGTTCAATTTCTGAAACATGTCGGTCTACCGACAACTTTATCGGGTAAAAATCGAGTCTAAGACTCTATCCCGAAGTTCAATATCCAAATAGTTAACTTAAACATCAGTCATACTATTTTTCATGGCCTTATAATAATTATAAAATATTTATTACCATTTACCATAATTTTTGAAATATCAAAATCATTATTAAATGATTTAAATACTAATCAATTCTATTATCATTAACATTTAATAAATATTAATAGATTAATGAAACTATTGTCAAAAGGTTAAAGTTATTTATAATAACTAAAAATACTTTTAAAGTATTAACATTACCCTTAAATGATTTTTAAAACATTTAAAATCATTATTAAATAATTACCATTAATATTTAAATATTAATGAACTATTATCTAAATATTAAAAGTTATTAATTATAACTTAAAATATTTTAAATTCATTTATATCCCTTATAAATGATTTTTAAATAAATAAAACCATTTTAAAACTATTTATTTAATATAACTATTAAATAAGTTTAATATCATTAATATATCATTAATATTAAATTATTATTGAAATTATCCTTTAAATATTAAAAGTTATATTTTATAACTTAAAATATCTTTAAATACTTTATTTTCATTTAAAATGATTTTTTAATAATAAAATCATTTTTAAACTAATTTATTTAATATAAATATTAAATAACTTTAATATCATTAAATATCATTAATTAATGAATTTAACCTTTAAATATTAAAAGTTATATTTTATAACTTAAAATATTTTTAAATACCTTATTATTATTTAAAATGATTTTTAATTTAATAAAATCATTTTTAATTCATTTAATAAATAACTTAATTATCATTAATATTAATTTATTAATGAAAATTATCAAATAATATTAAAAGTTATCAAAAATAACTTAAATTATTTTCTTATACAATAATATAATTTTAAATGATTTTTCATGAATTAAAATCATTATTAAATAATTTATTTAATATTCTAATTAAATAAATTAAATAATTTTAATATTCCAAAAATATTAAATATATATGAAATATATTTAAAATAATTAAAAACTAATTTTTTGTATTTAAAATAATTTTTAATAATTTATTTTGTATTTTTAATAATTAAAAACTATTTTTTTTCTATTTATTAATAATCAATTCCTATTTTCCGAAATTAAGTGTCGCTATAGGGACTATATGCGACAAATTCGTCGCTGTTGGTGTTCTTGAGCCTCAAGAACACTGACAGCTTCGTGATCAACATGCCATGTTTGACAACCCTTAAATTTCGTTACACACTATTTGTGGGAAATTTCTAACCATGATCGTGTAGTAGGTATATAGAACTACAACTAACAACTAATTTCTAAGCTAAATCACAACATAATAGCAAGATAAAATCAATCAAAGCTGCTGTCAGAGCTTACCTAGGTTTCTCCAGAAACCCAGAAACCCGAGTACCCACTTTCAATCTCATTTATCTAAGTGTTCTGGCTTTACTTAATGCGTTTTAAAGGTTCACACTTGCGTTAGATATGTTAAAGAACAACTCTATAGCATCAGAGCATCAAATATACTTAACATGTGTAAGATCTAGCCGGTCAAACTTGCTGTCAGAAATGTGTTCTTCAAAAATCTGGGTTTTCCAGAATTTGTCCAAGACAGATGGTCAACGCATATTTGACCGAGATTAATATAAATTCCATAATGGTTCTAGGTGTTACAATGACTTATATGTATAGACCACATACCAGTTTACAAGATACAACCAACAAAACAATCAAAAACATAACGTACAAGCAAGATCAAGGCCTACAAAGGTTGTCAGAAACCATGTGGGCAAATCTAGGCTGCCCAGATTTCAGATTTCGTTATCGGTCAACGGTCTTTGACCGCTCATAACTTTTGATCTAGACAAGATCTGGACTTGCTTCGAGTTTTAGAGTGAAGACCACATGGCATACTACAAGATCAAACACTTAAACAAAAAAAATAAACACACAACGATATACAACCTCTAACATTTGATGTCAGAACACAAAAAAATAATTTTCCAGATTTTTGAAAAACATAGATTTCGAGCATTAGATGTTATGGATCTAGTAAATAACAACCCAGATCATCATTTAACACTATATACTACATATCCAAACACTCTAACATAACATTTTTCAAAGGATCAAAGATCAAATTTTTAGGGTTAGGTTTATACCTTTCTTGGACAAATTTTTGATCTTGTGTTTCTGATTTTTTAAGGGTGAATGCGGGGCTTCAAAATAGGACTGATCTACTACAAAATTTCGTAGCTTAGGAGAGAGAATGAGTTGGTTGAGCATTAGTTGAATAAATGGGCAAAGAATTGACTTTCTCTCTCTCTAATGCTATTTATATTACAAAGGTGCAATGTATTTGGCTTGCTAATGGCTGATGGCTGGTGCTTAGTGTCACATGGAGTGGTTAGGTTAGGTCACCAACTCCATATTTTGTCTAGATTTGCATGTTATCCTCAATAATGTAATAAGGACATTTTTTTGTCATTTTGCTTAGAAGTTTAAGGGTATTTTGGTAACTTGTCAAACCCTTAGGGTTTGACCCTTAGGGTTTAACCCTAAGATTTAGCACAAAATTCTAGCATTTTAATTTAGTGTTTATAATATAAAATACAATTTTAGTTTATAAAAATTATAATTAGGGTTTATAAAATAATTAGGTTTCTTAATAAAGGTTTTTAATTTACTTAACACCTTGCTAATTAGGTTTAAAAAAACACTAATTAACTTTACATTTCCCAATTTAGCAGTTAGGGTTTACCAAAAACAAAATAGGATTTTAATTTAGACAAATTAATAAGGTTTTATAATTTAATAATTAGGGTTTTTTAACCTTTAAAATTAGGGTTTCAGTAATAAAATTAATATATCTAATTTTACGATTAGGGCATACGATTAGTAATTAGGGTTTACAATTACTAATTAAGGTTTCTAAATTCAAAAATTAGATTACCGAATTTAGTAATTAGGGTTCTTAATTAATTAGGGTTTCTAATTAATTAGGTTTTTGAAGTATAATTAGGGTTTTTCCTAATTAACCTTAAATTCCGTAATACACATCATAATCACATAACACTGGCAAAACACATCCTTGAATTTCACATACGAATTACAAAAAAGGGTGAAGCTATGTAATGCTAGGGTTACGTTATGATATAACATAATTAAACAACCCTGAACGGTTAACACATATACAGTACATAATTGTAGTACTGAAAAATAATAATATAATTAATATTATAATATTATCATTATTCCTTATCCTAGAACCAAAATTAGGGTTTATCATTAACATTAAAACCGTTTCCTCAAAACTGTTCCTCATAATAACCTTACAAACATAGCATACATAATTATAACACTGACAAATAATAATATAATATTATTATTCTCATTCCTTGATCAAAACCCAGAATTAGGGTTTAGATTCCATATTTGATTTATCTTTCATATTTAACATCAATAATTAAGTTAAATAATTAACTAAATTATTCTGAAATAAATTCATATAATAAAATAAGTATTATAAAAAATTCTATAATCATATTATATATTATTTAAATAATATAATTATCTTATTTTCATGGAAAATAAACATTAAAAACATTTTTTTACTATAAAACTAATAATTATTAGAATATAATTTATATTGAGCAATAATTCTAAAATAAAATTATTCATAACCATTCATGTAATAAATATATTTTATATTCATCACATAAACACATACATAATACCTTTCACACATTCTTACCTTTAAAATAGCTAATTATTCAAAAATCATTTTCTATATTATTTAAATAATATAAGATTATATTTTGCTTAAAAAATAATTAATAAAATATTTCCGATAAGGAATTAATTAGTATAAATAAATTTAGTATATTATTTAAATAAATTTTATTTATCATACATATAATTATAATTACACATTACCTTGACACATATCATTCATATTTTATTAAAAAAAAATTTTATACGCAAAATTTATGATTTATTTATATAGAAAATATCAGGTTGTCACATTTACCCTCCCTTATAAAGATTCCGTCCCCGGAATCACCTTTTAAAACCTATACATACCAGGGTACATAACATACACAATTGTTACAATTAGATCTCGATCATAATTGATCGAATCGATCTTTAACTATTCAGCATAACGCTTATCTATCTCCTTAAACAGAAATTTGATTTCTAAGAGAACTCAAATTTCTCCTTCAAAATAATTTATAAAAATAATTTACTATATATAAAAATATAATAAGAAAATAAAAATTGGTTAGATTAATACCTGGAGTTGCATCCCCGGCTACTATCGAATCCCGAACAGTCCCGCTGAAGACGCTTGCGGTTGATTTCATTGGTTTGTTTGTTGAAGTTGGTCCCGTTGTCGCCAATGTCCCGCTGCATTGTTCCGTATTCGCATTCCTTGTTTCCATTTCCTTTCTTGGACAGTCTTTCACCTTACGCTTTATTGATTCGCACACAACACATTCACTATACATTCTTGAATTGGGACATTTTGGAAAGATATATATCCCTTCTGTCCTTACTTTCCACACACAAACTTTTCTTTTAATCACATTCCTGGCTTATTTTTTGTATTCTCGAAATTATCTTCTTTTATCATATAGGTGACAAAAGTTGTCTTGTGCCCCACTGTTATCCTAGCTATCACATACGCTTTAACAGGGTCGGTTGATCTTCTAAATCCTGGCGGTCCGGTTGTCTTGGAGTCTTTGAAGTTTGTCGATCGATTGTTTAGTTGATTTCCCGCGACTGGTATTTCATTCTGCATAGCTTGATTGTCCGCATTTGCAAAATTCTGTGTCGGGTCTGGTTGTCTTCCAGCTTTGTTGACAAGTTCTTCTTCCTTTGGTTTCATTTTTGTTATGACGGCATTATCATAAATTATTCTTACATTCTAAGCCTTATCGTAAACGCTTAACATATAACGCAAAACTTTCTATTTAAATAATCAGGTACTCAAAATATTATATTTTGAAAACTCGGTCTACTGTAATAACCAGTGACCAAATAAATATCTACTATCTTTATACCAATTTATCCCATTAAACCAACATAAACTCATATTTATACCACTTGACATGCCTTAGCACACACTGCTTTAAACATCCGCTATCCCTTTGTGACTCGAAAGTCGGGAATCGCTGCCATAACTTATACAAAATATTACATTACACCAACATACCTATCATATATACCACCTAAAATCATACATATTCAACTAATACTAATGCTACCTATTCATTACACATTCACTAACGATCAATTTCTTGGTAAGCTATCTATTTCCATTATCCTCAATATTCATTCACACACAACTATACCTAATTTGTCACAACTTATAACACATTATGAGTTTAAGAACTCATCACAAATATACGAGTTTAAGAACTCACCATAAATATACGAGTTTAAGAAGTCAACATTGACCACATATCCTTTAACTATACTTTACCTATCAGTTATACTTAGCGTTTCTTGATCCAGTACTATACTTTCCAAAATAACGACCTCTTTGAGGTAGCTTTCAATGTGAGCCTCTATTGCAGCTATTAGCTTTGATATTGGCTCAGTCATGAACGTTGACTTATTATTTACAACTTAAGAGTATCCAAATTCTTTCTATCTAACAGCTATACACAAAATATCTTGATTAACAAATAATAAATACACACAACACATAAAGGTTTTATAAATTATCTTTTATTTTGTTTGACGATGAATTTCTTCAATTCAACTCTTTTTTTTAAACTCTATATGAGTTATTTATATTTTCAACGTTTCCCTCTGTTCTAAGATTATAGTTTAAGGTCTAACCCATCTAAAGTTTCTAACCTTATAGCTCTGATACCATACTGTAAAGTCCCCGAACCCGGATACTTGAAACCTGAATTCGGTACTTCACGATACCATTTCTATGAGCGGAAATATTACTAATAATAATAACAATAATATAAATTTTAAACTTAACTTACATTTATCAGAGTCTAATCCCAAGTACGCAACCTTTACTACATTCTTTACATGATATATAATACATATCATTAACTTAATACAGTCTATATATTACAAATGATACCAATAACGTGTCCTGTTTGCTTTCCTTTTCACTAGTTCTTGGCCGAAATTTCCAGTTCTTCACACTTAGCTGAAAACATTTAAATTAAGCAAGGATGAGCATTTGAGTGCCCAACAAGTATATATATATATATATATATATATATATATATATATATATATATATATAAGTTGAAAGAATTTAAATATTTTCTTTATAATATTCTTCTACAACCGGTCAATAGTTGTGAAGTAATCTGTAACAATAACAATAACATAACAACCCACTTTCAAATTTTTGAAACTATGTATTGTCTATACATGGGGTTTCTGTGACATATTATGAACATTATTTTCATTTTCGAAAGGGTTTAAACAGAAATTCATCTGTAAACCGGCCATTGCTTATGGGTCTGAGGGTGTACAGTCCATTGTCCCTGTATTGATCAATACAACATTGCTAGAACGATATTATCGTTCATCCTTTGTCCGCCGTAGCGCATAAAATTTTTCCCATTATCGGGATGTTCATACCTGTCGGGTTTTCATAACAAAGGTCTTATATAATTCAACATATATGTATATCAAAGGTGTATCAACATGTGATTAAATACAATGATTATCCAAGTGGGGATACTTGTATAATCATTTATAAAAATTAAAGAAACAGAATATATATCTGAATTATCATATACTAACATGTTGATAATCAATGGGCTTATATAATATAGGTTTAATAATCTTTATAATAATAATATAATTCTGAAACATTCTTACACTTGTCCGTTGCATAAAGAAAATGCAAAGTTAGGATACTTGCCTGATGCGCTGCTTACAATTACGCAACTTAGATTTATCTTTTCTATCACGACCTATCATTAATCAAATCATTTGTTCGATTAGGACAATATAACATAACACATAGTACTGCATTTCGCAGTCAGCACATAACCTAATCACATTATCACACATGTTCAATAGTCATTGACTCACAAATAAATATCAACACATTTCTAATCGCATTGTCACACAACTTTAACAACCATTGAATCACAAATAAACATTTATCTAGCCAATTATCTGAGTCCAGTTCAATTTCTGAAACATGTCGGTCTACCGACAACTTTATCGGGTAAAAATCGAGTCTAAGACTCTATCCCGAAGTTCAATATCCAAATAGTTAACTTAAACATCAGTCATACTATTTTTCATGGCCTTATAATAATTATAAAATATTTATTACCATTTACCATAATTTTTTAAATATCAGAATCATTATTAAATGATTTAAATACTAATCAATTCTATTATCATTAACATTTAATAAATATTAATAGATTAATGAAACCATTGTCAAAAGGTTAAAGTTATTTATAATAACTAAAAATACTTTTAAAGTATTAACATTACCCTTAAATGATTTTTAAAATATTTAAAATTATTATTAAATAATTACCATTAATATTTAAATATTAATGAACTATTATCTAAATATTAAAAGTTATTAATTATAACTTAAAATATTTTAAATTCATTTATATCCCTTTTAAATGATTTTTAAATAAATAAAACCATTTTAAAACTATTTATTTAATATAACTATTAAATAAGTTTAATATCATTAATATATCATTAATATTAAATTATTAATGAAATTATCCTTTAAATATTAAAAGTTATATTTTATAAATTAAAGTATCTTTAAATACTTTATTTTCATTTAAAATGATTTTTTAATAATAAAATCATTTTAAACTAATTTATTTAATATAAATATTAAATAACTTTAATATCATTAAATATCATTAATTAATGAATTTAACCTTTAAATATTAAAAGTTATATTTTATAACTTAAAATATTTTTAAATACCTTATTTTTATTTAAAATGATTTTTAATTTAATAAATCATTTTTAATTCATTTATTTAATTCATTTAATAAATAACTTATTTATCATTAATATTAATTTATTAATAAAAATTATCACATAATATTAAAAGTTATCAAAAATAACTTAAATTATTTTCTTATACCATAATATAATTTTAAATGATTTTTCATGAATTAAAATCATTATTAAATAATTTATTTAATATTCTAATTAAATAAATTAAATACTTGTAATATTCCAAAAATATTAAATATATATGAAAAATATTTAAAATAATTAAAAACTAATTTTCAGAATTTAAAATAATTTTTAATAATTAATTTTGTATTTTTAATAATTAAAAACTATCTTTTTCTATTATTAATAATTAATTTCTATTTTCCGAAATTAAGTGTCGCTATAGGGACTATATGCGACAAATCCGTCGCTGTTGGTGTTCTTGAGCCTCAAGAACACTGACAGCTTCGTGATCAACATGTCATGTTTGACCATCCTTAAATTTCGTTACACACTGTTTCTGGGAAATTTCTAACCATGATCGTGTAGTAGGTATATAGAACTACAACTAACAACCAATTTCTAAACTAAATCACAACATAATAGCAAGATAAAATCAATCAAAGCTGCTGTCAGAGCTTACCTGGTTTTCTCCAGAAACCAAGAAACCCGAGTACCCACTTTCAATCTCATTTATCTAAGTGTTATGGCTTTTCTTAATGCGTTTTAAAGGTTCATACTTGCGTTAGATATGTTAAAGAACAACTCTATAGCATCAGATCATCAAATATACTTAACATGTGTAAGATCTAGCCGGTCAAACTTGCTGTCAGAAACGTGTTCTTCAAAAATCTGGGTTTTCCAGAATTCGTCTAAGACAGATGGTCAACGCATATTTGACCGAGATTAATATAAATTCCGTAATGGTTCTAGGTGTTACAATGACTTATATGTATAGACCACATACCAGTTTACAAGATACAACCAACAAAACAATCAAAAACATAACGTACAAGCAAGATCAAGGCCTGCAAAGGTTGTCAGAAACCATGTGGGCAAATCTAGGCTGCCCAGATTCCAGATTTCGTGATCGGTCAATGGTCTTTAACCGCTCATAACTTTTGATCTAGACAAGATCTGGACTTGCTTCGAGTTTCAGCGTGAAGACCACATGGCATACTACAAGATCAAACACTTAAACAACAAAAAAATAAGCACACAACGATCTACAACCTCTGACATTTGGTGTCAGAACACAAAAAAATAATTTTCCAGATTTTCGAAAAACATAGATTTCGAGCATTAGATGTTATGGATCTAGTAAATAACAACCCAGATCATCATTTAACACTATATACTACATATCCAAACACTCTAACATAACATTTTTCAAAGGATCAAAGATCAAATTTTTAGGGTTAGGTTTATACCTTTCTTGGACAAATGTTTGATCTTGTGTTTTTGATTTTTTAAAGGTGAACGTGGGGCTTCAAAATAGGACTGATCTACTACAAAATTTCGTAGCTTAGGAGAGAGAATGAGTTGGTTGAGCATTAGTTGAATAAATGGGCAAAGAATTGACTTTCTCTCTCTCTAATGCTATTTATAGTATAAAGGTGCAATGTATTTGGCTTGCTAATGGCTGATGGCTGGTGCTTAGTGTCACATGGAGTGGTTAGGTTAGGTCACCAACTCCATATTTTGCCTAGATTTGCAAGTTATCCTCAATAATGTAATAAGGACATTTTTGTCATTTGGCTTAGAAGTTTAAGGGTATTTTGGTAACTTGTCAAACCCTTAGGGCTTGGTCCTTAGGGTTTAACCCTAAAATTTAGCACAAAATTCTAGCATTTTAATTTAGGGTTTACAATATAAAATATAATTTTAGTTTATAAAAATTATAATTAGGGTTTATAAAATAATTAGGTTTCTTAATAAAGGTTTTTAATTTGCTTAACACCTTGCTAATTAGGTTTAAAAAAACACTAATTAACTTTACATTTTCCAATTTAGCAGTTAGGGTTTGCCAAAAACAAAATAGGATTCTAATTTTGACAAATTAATAAGGTTTTATAATTTAATAATTAGGGTTTTTTAACCTTTAAAATTAGGGTTTCAATAATAAAATTAATATATCTAATTTTACGATTAGGGCTTACGATTAGTAATTAGGGTTTACAATTACTAATTAAGGTTTCTAAATTCAGAAATTAGATTACCGAATTTAGTAATTAGGGTTCTTAATTAATTAGGATTTCTAATTAATTAGGTTTTTGAAGTATAATTAGGGTTTTTCCTAATTAACCTTAAATTCCGTAATACACATCATAATCACATAACACCGGCACAACACATCCTTGAATTTCCCATACGAATTACAAAAAAGGGTGAAGCTATTTAATGTTAGGGTTACGTTATTATATAACATAATTGAACAACACTGAACGGTTAACACATATACAGTACACAATTGTAGTACTGAAAAATAATAATATAATTAATATTATAATATTATCATTATTCCTTATCCTAGAACCAAAATTAGGGTTTATCACTAACATTAAAACCGTTTCCTCAAAACTGTTCCTCATAATAACCTTACACACATAGCATACATAATTATAACACTGACAAATAATAATATAATATTATTATTCTCATTCCTTGATCAAAACCCAGAATTAGGGTTTAGATTCCATATTTGATTTATCTTTCATATTTAACATCAATAATTAAGTTAAATAATTAACTAAATTATTCTGAAATAAATTCATATAATAAAATAAGTATTATAAAAAATTCTATAATCATATCATATATTATTTAAATAATATAATTATCATATTTTCATGGAAAATAAACATTAAAAACATTTTTTACTATAAAACTAATTATTATTAGAATATAATTTATAATGAGCAATAATTCTAAAATAAAATTATTCATAACCATTCATGTAATAAATATATTTTATATTCATCACATAAACACATACATAATACCTTTCACACATTCTTACATTTAAAATAAATAATTATTCTAAAATCATTTCCTATATTATTTAAATAATATAAGATTATAATTTCCTTGAAAAATAATTAATAAAACATTTCCAATAAGGAATTAATTAGTATAAATAAATTGTCACATTTATGATTTATTTATATAGAAAATATCAGGTTGTCACATTCACCATCCCTTATAAAGATTCCGTCCCCGGAATCACCTTTTAAAACATATACATACTAGGGTACATAACATACACAATTGTTACAATTAGATCTCGATAATAATTGATCGAATCGATCTTTAACTATTCAGCATAACGCTTATCTATCTCCTTAAACAGAAATTTGATTTCTAAGAGAACTCAAATTCCTCTTCAAAATAATTTATAAAAATAATTTACTATATAGAAAAATATAATAAGAAAATAAAAATTGGTTAGATTAATACCTGGAGTTGCATCCCCGGCTGCTATCGAATCCCAAACAGTCCCGCTGAAGACGCTTGCGGTTGATTTCATTGGTTTGTTTGTTGAAGTTGGTTCCGTTATCGCCAATGTCCTGCTGCCTTGTTCCGTATTCGCATTCCTTGTTTCCATTTCCTTTCTTGGACAGTCTTTCACCTTACGCTTTATTGATTCGCACACAACACATTCACTATACATTCTTGAATTGGGACATTTTGGAAAGATATATATACCTTCTGTCCTTACTTTCCACACACAAACTTTTCTTTTAATCACATTCCTGGCTTATTTTTTGTATTCTCGAAATTATCTTCTTTTATCATATAGGTGACAAAAGTTGTCTTGTGACCCACCGTTATCCTAGCTATCACATACGCTTTAACAGGTTCGGTTGATCTTCTAAATCCTTGCGGTCCGGTTGTCTTGAAGTCTTTGAAGTTTGTCGATCGATTGTCTAGTTGATTTCCCGCGACTGGTATTTCGTTCTGTATAGCTTGATCGTCCGCATTCGCGAAATTCTGTGTCGGGTCTGGTTGTCTTCCAGCTTTGTTGACAGGTTCTTCTTCCTTTGGTTTCGTTTTTGTTATGACGGCATTATCATAAATTATTCTTACATTCTAAGCCTTATCGTAAACGCTTAACATATAACGCAAAACTTTCTATTCAAATAATCAGGTACTCAAAATATTATATTTTGAAAACTCGGTCTACTGTAATAACCAGTGACCAAATAAATATCTACTATCTTTATACCGATTTATCCCATTAAACCAACATAAACTCATATTTATACCACTTGACATGCCTTAGCACACACTGCTTTAAACATCCGCTATCCCTTTGTGATTCGAAAGTCGGGAATCACTGCCATAACTTATACAAAACATTACATTACACCAACATACCTATCATATATACCACCTAAAATCATACATATTCAACTAATACTAATATTACCTATTCATTACACATTCACTAACAATCAATTTCTTGGTAACCTATCTATTTCCATTATCCTCAATATCCATTCACACACAACTATACCTAATTTGTCACAACTTATAACACATTATGAGTTTAAGAACTCATCACAAACATACAAGTTTAAGAACTCACCATAAATATACGAGTTTAAGAACTCAACATTGACCACATATCCTTTAACTATACTTTACCTATCAGTTATACTTAGCGTTTGTTGATCCAGTACTATACTTTCCAAAATAACCACCTCTTTGAGGTAGCTTTCAATGTGAGCCTCTATTGCAGCTATTAGCTTTGATATTGGCTCAGTCATGGACGTTGACTTATTCTTTATAACTTAAGGGTATCCTAATTCTTTCTATCTAACAGCTATACACAAAATATCTTGATTAACAAATAATAAATACACACAACACATAAAGGTTTTATAAATTATCTTTTATTTTGTTTGACGATGAATTTATTCAATTCATCTCTTTTTTTTAAACTCTATATGAGTTATTTATATTTTCAACGTTTCCCTCTGTTCTAAGGTTATAGCCTAAGGTCTAACCCACCTAAAGTTTCTAACCTTATAGCTCTGATACCATCCAGTAAAGTCCCCGAACCCGGATACTTGAAACCCGAATTCGGTACTTCACGATACCATTTCTATGAGCGAAAATATTACTAATAATAATAACAATAATATAAATTTTAAACTTAACTTACTTTTATCAAAGTCTAATCCCAAGTACGCAACCTTTACTACATTCTTTACATGATATATAATACATATCATTAACTTAATACAGTCTATGTGACAACCCGATATTTTCTATATAAATAAATCTTAAATTTTTCGTATAATTTTTTTTATCTATTTAAAAATAAATATGAATGATATGTGCCAAGGTAATGTGTAATTATAATTATATGTGTGATAAATAAAATTATTTATTACATTATTAATTGTAAGTAAATTTATTTTAGAAATATTGGTTATTATAAATGATATTTTTATAGTAATTAATTCTATATTAGAAATGTATTATTAAATTATGTTTTTATGAAATTATATGTTTATATTATTCAAATAATACATGAAATGATTTTTGAATAATTATAATAATTATTTTATTATAAGAATTTTGTTCAAGTTATTAAGAAAATTATTTTTACTTAATTATAAGGTTAATTATGGCGGATAAAATCAGATATGGAATCCAAACCCTAATTTTGGATTTTGATCAAGGAATGATAATAATATTATAATATTTTGATATTTTGATTTTTCAGTGCTATTAATATGTACTGTAAAATTTATAATGTTGATGGATGGTCAATTATGATATATTGACCAAACCCTAGCATTAATTGATTTAACCATATTTATCTATTTAAATGGGAAATTTAAGATTATTAAATATCTGTGTTATATGATATATGTTTACGTATTACTTCATGGAACGCTGATTAGGAAAAACCCTAATTTTGTCGCGAGACCCTAATTTTGTCGCGAAACCCTAATTGTGAAATCGAAACCTTAATCGATATTTCTTTGAACCCTAATTGTTAATTTTAAGCACTAATTATTCAAGTGGTAAAGTTAATTACGATATAATACCCTAATGTCCATGTATAAATAAAGAATTTAAATTTATATCAAGAACCCTAATTTAATTAATAGAAACTCTAATTATATATTTTAGTAGCCCTAATTATTAAAAATTGTAAACACTAATTGCCAAATTGGCAAGGGTAATTATGATTAGGGGTTCTAAACCCTAATGTTCATGTATAACGTAATTAGTAAACCTTATCTAATTAACAATCTTAATTTTTAAATTTTAGAAACTAAAATAATTTTATTTTATTTATTTATTTTATTTTTGGCACAAACCCTAATTGCTAAATCCTACAAATGCTACGTACTAAACCTTAGGGTTAAACCCTAAGGGTTAAACCCTAAGAGCCAAACTAAGGATTTGTCAATTTCCATTTTTACCATTAAATTAGAAATTAAATGACTATTATGCCCTTTTTAGCATTAAAGAAGCTACATGTAGGGTTTGACATTAGGAGGAGTTGTTCACCAAACTCATACCAACTCCACATGTTATAGATTGACAGCAACAAGTCTCATTACCAGCCATTCATGCATCAAGTTGCCTATAAATAGATTTAAGGAAAGAGAAAATCATTTTTGTGCACTAATTTTGTTCAACTCTCATCCTAGACCTTCTCTCTCTAAAGCCAACGAAAATCTCTAGCATTTCAGTCCCCAATCCAATCCCCACCATCATCCATAACCAAAACAGCAACACAAAATCAGATTTTGGACATCAAATGTATAAAACCCTAGCTTAAATTCTGTCCAAATTTCGGTTGTTTGATGGTTGAAATTTTTGTTAAAACATGTTAGTTATAATGTCTAATGATGATCTGGGTTGCTAGATGTTGAATCCATAACATCTAGAGGCTCGGATTAGGCATATTACAAAAATTGGAAAAATAAATTTTTGTCTTCTGACAGCGAATGTCAGTCCCTATATCTATGTGATCTGTAAAGTATTTTGTGCTTTGAAAGCTTGTAGTTGTATTCGTGTATGTGTTCTTTAGTCTGCAAGTGGAATCAGGGTCATGGGATGTGTATATTTTAAGTTATTCACGGTCAAATACCGTTGACCGGCATTGACCGGAACTTTCTGGGCAGTCAAGAACTTGCCCAGATTCGTCTGACAGAAAGTTCAACGACTCAGATCTTGCTTGTTGTTAATTGTTTCGTTTATTTGTTGAATCTATGTGGTAGTCCTGTATATGGACTACATTTTTATGCCTTAAAATCTCCTTTTAATCAAGCAGGAAATTAGTAATCTATGGTCAAACCAGTCCGGACGAACATGAAAAGCTATTTTCTGGGTAACCCAGAAAATACTTGAACATGTCGTCTGACATGGTTTGACCGTGTCGGATCTGGCTGTTCTATGGTTGTTTTAGTGATTTTTTTTGTGATGGATCTATAGTGTTACATGTGTTTTATATACTGCAACTTTTAAATCACTAAAACATATCATATCTTGCAAGTTGTGGAAGCCCAAAGTAGGCATTACGAGCTGTTCTTCATTTCTGGAAAACCCAGAAAATGAAGAACAGGTCTGACAGCCACTTTAAGGGCTCAGATCTCATTGGTTATGCATGTTATAAGCATATTTGTTGTTGGATCTTGTAGTCTTACAATTTCTCTACATGATATGACCAAAAACGAGCCCAGAAACACATCACACACGAAATTACAGTCGGTCAAACTAGCAAGCCTAGCCACTGTCACGTTTTCTGGGTTGGCATGAAGAACACCAAGAACACCTACAGCGACGGTTCTGTCGCTATAGGTGGTCTTTAGCGACAGATATTATTTAAATTTTCGAAAATTATTAAATAAATAGAAAAAATAGTTTTTAATTATTAAAAATACAAAATAAATTATTAAAAATTATTTTAAATTTAGAAAATTAGTTTTTAATTATTTTAAATATATTTCATAAATATTTAATATTTTTGGAATATTAAAAGTATTTAATTTATTTAATTATAATATTAAATAAATTATTTAAAAATGATTTTAATATTTGAAAAATTATTTAAAATTATATTATGGTAAAAGAAAATAATTAAAGTTATTTTTGATAACTTTTAATATTATGTGATAAATTGTCATTAATAAATTAATATTAATGATAATTAAGTTATTTATTAAATGAATTAAATAAATGAATTAAAAATGATTTTATTAAATTAAAAATTATTTTAAATAAGAATAAGGTATTTAAAAATATTTTAAGTTATAAAATATAACTTTTAATATTTAAAGGAAAATTTCATTAATTAATTATTATTAATGATATTAAAGTTATTTAATAATTATATTAAATAATTTAGTTTAAAAATGATTTTAATATTATAATAATCATTTTAAATGAAAATAAAGTATTTAAAGATATTTTAAGTTATAAACTATAACTTTTAATATTTAAAGGATAATTTCATTAAAAATTTAATATTAATGATATTTATTTAATGATTAATGATATTAAATTTATTTAATAATTATATTAAATAAATAGTTTAAATTTTTTTTATTTAAAAATCATTTAAAAAGGATATAAATGAATTAAAAATATTTTAAGTTGTAATTAATAACTTTTAATATTTGGATAATGATAAATTAATATTTAAATATTAATGGTAATTATTTAATGATGATTTTAAATATTTTAAAAAATCATTTAAGGGTAATATAAATGTTTTAAAATTATTTTAAGTTATTATTAATGACTTTAATATTTTGGCAATGATTTCATTAATAGTTTATTATTAATTAAATATTAATGATAATAGAATTGTTTGATATTTAAATCATTTAACAATGATTCTGATATTTCAAAAATTATGGTAAATGGTAATAATTATTTTATAATTATTATAAGGTCATGAAAAATGTTGTAACGGTTGTTTAAGATATCTAAGCGGATATTGTATTACTGTATAGAGTCATAGACTCGATAATTACCCGATAAGGTTGTCGGTAGACCAACATATTTCAGAAATTGATCTGGACTTAGCTAGATTAACTGTATAACTGTTTATTTGTGATTCAATGGTGTTAAAGTTATGTGACAATGTGATTAGGAATGTGCTGACTGCAATAAGCAGTATTATATGATATGATATATTATTCTAATCAGACAATGATCTATTTAATGATAGGACTTGATAGAAAAGATATATCTAAGTTGTGTAAGCAGCAGACAAGGCAAGTATCTAACCCTTTGCATTTACTTTATGCTAAGGACATGCGTAAGATAATATCTGAACTGTTCAAATATTTCATCCTTTGTATATACTTATGCAATGATTCTATATAAGCAAACTATTAAACAATAATTGTTGTACAATTTCCTTTATTATGTTAATATTGAATAAGTTATTTATTCTGTTCGTTAATTTCTATAACATGGTTATACAAGTGTCCCCACTTGGATAATCATTATATTTTATCACATGTTGATACATACTTATAGTTGCTTAGTATGTATACCTTGAAATAAAAGTTGTCTAAGCTATTTGATCCAGCTAGACATATATTTAAAGTTGTTGAACAAGATAAAACTTATCCAACCGAATTGTTTTGGTTTGGATTCAAGACTATTATGAACATCCCAATTATGGGAAATTTTTATGCGCTAAGGCGGACAAAGGATGAACGATAATATCGTTCTAGCAATGTAGTATTGATCAATACAGGGCATAACGGGCTGATCACCCTCGTACCCGTAAGCAATGACGGTTTACAGATGAATTTCTGTTTAAACCTTTTCGAAAATAGAAAATAATGTTCATAGTCTGTGAACTGATTCTCGTTTATAGTCAATACGTAGTTTCAAAAATTTGAAATCAAAATTACATGTTGTTGATTATTGGTTCAGCTTACTTCACAACTGTTGATCCGTTGTAGAAGTATCTTTCAAAGAAAACATTTAATCCTTTCAGTTAACTATTATTGTTGCTATTACTTGCTGGGCACTCGAATGCTCATTCTTGCTTAATTTTAATTATTTTCAGCTAAATGTGAACAAACCGAAGGATCTGCCAAGAACAAGGGGAAAGGGAAAGTTGCTGACTAAATGTTTAAGCTATTTTATGTAATAGTCTGACTTTATGATAAGGATAATAAATATTATTATTTTGATCATGTAACGAATATTAAAGGTTTCGTACTTGGGAACTAAACTCTGATAATATGTGAATTAAGTTTGAAAATCTATATTATTGTTATTATTATTAGTATTATTCCGCTCATAGAAATGGTATCGTGAAGCACCGAGTTCGGATTTCAAGTACCTGGATTTGGGGGTGTCACAGTCTATATATTACAAATGATACCAATAACATGTCCTGTTTGCTTTCCTTTTCACTTGTTCTTGGCCGAACTTTCCAGTTCTTCACACTTAGCTGAAAACATTTAAATTAAGCAAGGATGAGCATTTGAGTGCCTAGCAAGTATTTATATATATATATATATATATATATATATATATATATATATATAAGCTGAAAGAATTTAAATGTTTTCTTTATAATATTCTTCTACAACCGGTCAATAGTTGTGAAGTAATCTGTACCAATAACAATAACATAACAACCCTTTTTCAAATTTTTGAAACTATGTATTATCTATACATGGGATTTTTGTGACATATTATGAACATTGTTTACATTTTCGAAAGGGTTTAAATAGAAACTCATCTGTAAACCGGTCATTGCTTACGGGCCTGAGGGTGTACAGTCCATGGGCCCTGCATTGATCAATACTACATTGCTAGAATGATATTATCGTTCATCCTTTGTCCGCCGTAGCGCATAAAAATTTTCCCATTATCGGGATGTTCATACTTGTCGGGTTTGCATAACAAAGGTCTTATATAATTCATGACCCTCACCGAACTAAGACGTAGAGTGGTCCAGGATGAGATTACATCCGGCCACGTGATATCCCTGTGTTTCCTGTTTGACAGGTTTGGCTCTGAGGATAGCTATGCACGACATTACGGGGATTTCACGACACCGGAGGACCATTGGCGTTCAGCCAGAGTAGATGTACTGCTTCTATGCGTTTTGTCATACGTCTTCATGCCGTGGTACATGGATGAGCTGGATATCGGCGTCATTATGGCAGTGAGAGCTCTTAGGGAGGGTAGTACCATTGTACCGATGATTATCACAGAGACACTGAGGTCAGCTACAAACTGCTGCACTTATCCAGCAGGAGTATTTACTGGTAGCTCGGTCATGTTGTATGTGTGGTTTATGTCACACTTGAGACCGATTGAAACACTTAGACGACAGGGGTTTTGTTTCACCCAGGAGATAGCCATGTCATACTCTTTTCAGCCTGTACAGTGCACAGATGCTGCATCATGGTCAGCTTTTCTGGCAGAGATTAGGGATCTGTTTTCCATATTACCGTGTTCAGGGCTTAGTTCACCCTACAGCTTCATTACTCATGCTCTGAGCATAGATTATCTCCCTCTGGCTGGATTGAGGGGCATGATCACTTACCACCAACTGGTCCTGATGTGTCAGTTTGACCAGTTTTAGGATTTTCATCCGTATGAGGGGGCAGTGAGTCAGCGCTTCGCGTCACACTATTTATCAGCGGAGGACATATCCGGGTTGTATGCCTGTTGGGATCAGCGAGAGCTGGCTGAGTTTTCTGTCAGTCATCTAGGTTGTTCTACAGAATATTCCGCATGGATGGAGACAGAGACTGCATCGGCTGTGACCGTATCCATATTGCAGGGTATTTATTCTGACGATGAGGAGCCTATAGAGGAGGCTATTATTTCCACCGATGATTTGACTACTGGGCTGCCAGCATTTGTGATGGATTCTCCCACCTCGAGTGCCACTATTACTCAGTATTCGGCACAACATTTAGAGTAGAGCTTACATCTGATGACCTATGAGAGAGATCAGGCTAGGGCCACGATGTTGACAGCTCTTGATGAGAGAGATATTGCTCTGTTAGAGAGCGATGAGGCTAGATCAGCCAAGGATGTATTAATAGTGGAGCGGGATGTCGCCTTATCTGCTAGGGATGTGGCCATTGCAGACAACACTTCAGTGAGATCCCTGATGACTGTCAGTCTTGCCGACATGAGTGCTTACATTGATGAGCTTTATGCCACCATGCAATTAGCCTCTGATCTACTAGCTCATGTAGATACCCTTGGGAAAGAGCTTGCAGGACTTCCTCGATCTTCAGAGAGGGATGCTATGTTAGATCTGATAGTCCGCATACACACAGATCTGTAGATAGCTTTGTATTTTCCTGCACAGACTAGCTTAGCCATTTTTCATGTACATCACAGATGTATATATCTAACATTATTATATATGGTAGGGAAATATATTTTGACTCACTTCCCTTTTAGTTATGCCTTGATACTTGCTTGATGTTTGCCTGTTTCTCCAGGGCCTTGTGATCTTGATGCATTATGAATTTATCCTTGATAGATGGACATTGAGACGTCGCAAGATCTCTCAGAACGGATCATTGATTTCTATAAATCCCTACCATCTTTGGTGTCTTGGGACTGGTATCTGTATGGAAAAGTGGAGAGGATGATGGTTTCTTCCTCTCTGAGATTGACCGCACCACAGATGGTCGCTAGTACTTCTATTTGTGAGAAGCCTAGTTAATTCCATCTCTTATGGGTTGGTATTGCTCTTTGAGGCACGATCGCAGCTTAGATGGTCACCGAATCTTCTATTTAGAGAGAAGAGGTTGGGTAATTCCATCCCTTTGATCTGAAACCGATGAAATGGGGCAAATTAAAGATTGATCCCAGTACCGTGTGACAAGTATGTTGTTCTAGTAGGGGTTAGACTGCATCATGAATGACTACCTATGTACTCCTATTGAAGAGGAGATCGAGTCTGCGTAGTTCGAACCTAGTGTAGGAAGTTTAACGCTAAATGTGGAAGGCAGATGAGTGTAGAAATATTTTTGTTATTTTGTAGAGAAAGGGTAGAAATGTTTTTATTGTTTTTCTTTATTGTGATCGGGCCATATATGTAAAGTCCCCTTACCCGGATACTTGAAACCCGAATTCGGTACTTCACGATACCATTTCTATGAGCGGAATAATACTATTAATAATAACAATAATATAAATTTTAAACTTAACTTACAGTTATCAGAGTCTAATCCCAAGTACGCAACCTTTACTACATTCTTTACATGATATAAAATATATATCATAACTTAGTACAGTCTAACTATTACGAATGATACAAATAAACAAATTGTGTTTGCTTTCCTTTTTACTAGATCTGGCAAGAGCTTTCCGGTCCTTCACACTTAGCTGAAAACATTTAAATAAAGCAAGGGTGAGCATTTGAGTGCCCAGCAAGTATTATATATATATGTATAAGCTGAAAGAATTTAAATGTTTTTTTATAATATTCTTCTACAACCAGTCAATAGTTGTGAAGTAATCTGTACCAATAACAATAACATAACAACCTTCTTTCAAATTTTTGAAACTGTGTATTGTATATACATGGGTTTCTGTGACATATTATAAACATTGTTTTTATTTTTGAAAGGGTTTAAACAGAAATTCATCTGTAAACCGGCCATTGCTTACGGGCCTGAGGGTGTACAGTCCATGGGCCCTGTATTGATCAAACTACATTACAAAAATGGTGTTACCATTTACTTGATCCGCCTTAGGCGCATAAAAGTTTGCCCTGGTAAGGGATGTTCATATTTGTCAGGGTTTTCATAACAAAGGTCTTATACAATTCAACATATATGTATATCAAAGGTGTATCAACATGCGATTGAATACAATGATTATCCAAGTGGGGACACTTGTATGATCATTTATAGAAATTAACGAACAGAATATATATATATCTGGATTATCATATACTAACATGTTGATGATCAATGGGCGTATATAATATAGGCTTAACAATCTGTACAGTAATAATATAACTTTGAAACATTCTTACACTTGTCCAATGCATAAAGAAAATGCAAAGGTAAGATACTTGCCTGATGCGCCGCTTACAATTACGCAACTTAGATCTATCTGTTATACCGAAACCTATCATTAATAAGATCATTCTATCGATTAGAACAATATACCTTAACACATAGTACTGCATTTCGCAGTCAGCACATAACCTAATCACCTTATCACACATGTTTCACAATCATGGCATCACAAACAAACAGTTAACTCATTCCTAATTACATTGTCACACAACTTTATTCACCATTGAATCACAAATAAGATAATTAACTAACTAAATTTCTAAGTCCATATCAATTTCTGAACCATGTCGGTCTACCGACATCTTTATCGGGTAATTATCGAGTCTAAGACTCTAAACAGTTGTTCAATATCCATTTAGACTAATTAAATAACAGTCATATCATTTTCCATAACCTTATAATAATTATAAAATAATTATTACCATTTACCATAATTTTTGAAATATCAGAATCATTATTAAATGATTTAAATATCAAACAATTCTATTATCATCAATATTTAATTAATATAAAACTATTAATCAAACCATTGCCAAAATATTAAAGTTATGAATAATAACTCAAAATATTCTTAACGTATTTATATTACCCTTAAATAATTTTTAAAATATTTAAAATCATTATTAAATATTTACCATTAATATTTAAATATTAATGAACTATTTATCCAAATATTAAAAGTCATTAATTATAACTTAAAATATTTTGAATTCATTTATATCCTTTTTAAATGATTTTTAAATAAATAAAACCATTTTTATACTATTTATTTAATATAATTATTAAATAAACTTAATATCATTAATCATTAAATAAATATCATTAATATTAAATTATTAATGAAAATATCCCTTAAATATTAAAAGTTATATTTTATAACTTAAAATATCTTTAAACACTTTATTTTCATTTAAAATGATTATTAAAATAATAAAATCATTTTTAAATTAATTTATTTAATATAATTATTAAATAAACTAAATATCACTAATAATAAATTAATATCATTAATATTAAATTAATAATATTTTTCATGACAAAATATCAAAAGTCATATTTTATAACTTAAAATATTTTTATAATACTTTAAATGATTTTTAAAATCATAAATTTTTTTTCCCATAATTTATTTAATATATTTATTAAATAACTTAAACATCATTAATATTAATTAATTAATGAAATTTCATCACAAAATATTAAAATTCATCAAAAATGACTTAAAATATTTTCTAACACAATAATATAATTTTTCATGAATTAAAACTATTTTTAAATAATTTATTTAATATAATAATTAAATAAATAAATACCATTTATATTCCAAAAATATTAAATATTTTTGAAATATACTCAAAATAGTTAAAAACTATTTTTCAAGCTTTAAAATAATTTTTCAGAATTTATTATGTATTTTTCATAATTAAAAACTATTATTTTCTATTTTTAAATCATTTTCAGAAAATAATTATAATAAACCGTCGCTAAAGGCCCCTATAGTGACAAAAGCGTCGCTATATGTGTTCTTCACCAACCTAGATTTCATAAGGCGGTTAGCGAGTAGGCACATTTGATAGAGTATAACTCTCCCATTTTTATGAATTTGGACAATCTATAAATTGGGTCTTGTAGTACTCATGTAAGACTATAATTTCCAACAAACATAATGGCTAAACAACATTATATATAAGAGTTATTAGCCATCAAAGTAGCTTGTCAGAGCTGTTCTTCATGAAGAACAGTTCGAGGTGCTTACTTTGGACCTCTATAACTTGATCTCCGTGTAACGTTTATGTGATCTATCAATTACAGTGTGTAGAAAACGTGTAGGACTACAACTTTAAAACTTAACATCATCATAACAATAAAAGATCCAACCGGAAATCGCTGGTCAAAGTTCACCATGGAAAGCGCTCAAAAATTTTCTGAGTTCGTGTTCTTGGCAGTTTCGGTCAACGATGTTTGACCGTTTATAACTCATGATCTACAATTGATCTTGCCTTGATTCTTTTTGAATCTTAAAGAGCACATTCCAGACTACATGTTACAACTTTTAAACATTAAAAACACATAACATACACAGATCTAGAGCCTCTGACATTTTCCTAAAAATAACAGATTTCGGTTTTTCAAAAGTTGGAAAAACTTTGATTTTGAGCACTTTGATGTTATGGGTCATGAATTTAACAACTCAGAACATTAATACACTCCTTATTACACAACTTTGAACAATCAATTTCATCAATTAACAAAGAATCAAAGGATTTCTAGGATTAGGGTTTTTATACCTTTATGCTTTGATTTTTGATTTTTGGCTTCCGATCTGTTGTTTGTGATCGTGGGGCTGTGATTTAGGACTGATATATCAACAAATTTCGTAGGTTTTGGTTGGAGAAGTTCTTGATTGAGTATTGTAAAAAAAATGGCTAGCAAACTAACTTTCTCTCTCCTTAAATCTTTATATAGACACAAGATACATGCATGGCTATTAGAGATCTGATTTGCTGGCATTTATGAGTCACAAGGGTTGGTAAGAGTTGGTAGAATTAGGTTACCAACTAAAGTTGTTGGCCAAAATCACAAGTTTCCTACAATAATGCAAAGAGGGGTATTTAGGTCATTTGATAATTCATTTAAATGGCATTCTTGTCATTTGCAAACCCTTAGGGTTTAGGTTTTAGAGTTTGATCCAAGCAAACAAAAAATCTATGATTTCCAAAATTAGGATTTTAGCAACTAGGGTTTATAAAGAAAATAATATTATTTTAGTTTCTAAAATTTAAAAATTAAATTTGCTAACTAGATTGGGTTAATAATTAAATTATACAAGAACATTAGGGTTTCAAACCCCTACCCACAATAACCTTGCCAATTAGGCAATTAGTGTTTACAATTTCGATAATTAGGGTTTCTAACTTTTGAAATTAGGGTTTATAATTTAGGAAAATAATAAGGATTTTAAATGATTACGATTCTCCCTAATTAGGGTTAATACATATAACACCGATCAAAAATTACATTGCCGTGATTACTTAACGACTTAACAAATTCTCAAAGTTATTAATGACCTTCGCATTAGGGTTTCAACTCAATTAGGGTTTAACAGTTTGAAATTAGGGTTTCTATTTATTAAATAGGGTTTCTAAATATTAAATAGGGTTTAATAACAAAATTATATAATGCATAACATATATCATATAACACAGTTAAACAACAATCTTGAACTCACAGCTGAGTTTCAAATTAGGGTTTTAACACTTAACATTAGGGTTTTTAATAATTTAGGGTTTTCTAAAAATTATTAAGGTTTCTAGAACTCTAATTAGGGTTTACCTAATTAATACATTTAATACATGCCATAAATTATATAACACACTTATAAAATAATCTTGCACTCTAATTTGGATATCAAATTAGGGTTTAACATTATTACTAAGGTTTGATCATAATACACCGTAATTGACCAACCATTATCAATACAGAAATACAGTACATATTCATAGCACTGAAAAATCAAAATATAATTAATATTATAATTTTATTATCATTATTCCTTTTCCCATAACCAAAGTTAGGGTTATTATTAACACTAAAACTGTTCCACATATTAACATTACACACATAACCATGCATATCTATAACATTGACAAATAATAATATAATATTATTATTTTCATTCCTTGATTAAAACCCAGAATTAGGGTTTGGATTCCATATCTGATTTATCTTTCATAATTAACCTTATAATTAAGTAGAAATAATTTACTTAATATCTTGAACAAAATTTATATAATAAAATAAGTATTATAAAAATTCTATAATCATATCATATATTATTCAATCAATATAATTATCATATTTTCATGGAAAATAAACATTAAAACATTTGTACTATAAAACTAATTATTATTAGAATATAATTTATAATGAGCAATAATTCTAAAATAAAATTATTCATAACCATTCATGTAATAAATATATTTTATATTCATCACATAATTACATACATAATACCTTTCTCGCATTCTTACCTTTAAAATAAATAATTATTCTAAAATCATTTCCTATATTATTTAAATAATATAAGATTATATCTTCCTTGAAAAATAATTAATAAAACATTTCCAATAGGGAATTAATTAGTATAAAAATATAATTGATAATAATCAATAATTTTAAAATAAATTTATCTGCGATACTTAATGTAATAAATAAATTTTACTTATCACACATATAATTATAATTACACATTACCTTGACACCTATCATTCATATTTATTTTAATAAAAAAAAATTATACGCAAAATTTATGATTTATTTATATAGAAAATATCGGGTTGTCACAATATAGAGTATGGTTGCTTACGTACCCCAGGGTATCAGGGAGATCAGGTCGATGTAGTTCGCCCCTCAGGACGAATTGAAGGCGAAGAGAAGTGTAAATCCCATGTGCAGGCTATACTACGGGGAGAGGAAAGTTTGATCCCATAATGGGGACAAACTGCAATTGTGTAAAAGTTTGATCCCGTCCTCAGGACAAACTACAGGCATAGAAAAGTTTAATCCCGTCTTCAGGATAAACTGCAGGCGTAGAAAAGTTTAATCCCGTCTTCAGGATAAACTGCAGGAGTGAAAGGTTCAATCCAGTCTTCAGGATAACCGAAATTGTGAGAGGTTAAATCCCATCTTTAGGATAATCGAGATTGTATGAAAGGTTTGAAATGAAGTCAAAACCAGGCTGCTGGTTTGAAGTGTATGTTTCCCTGAGGGGCAGAAGAGTACGTAGAAAGGAAAGGTTTCAAAACTGGAATGACTGGTGGTTTGAGGATCAAAACCAGGATGTTTGTTTGATGGTAACTTCAGACATAGTACCGTTTCATGGTGTTCGAGTTGATAAGCTGTGGAAATTCATCGCCATCCATTTACTACAATCTAAGAGCACATCCTGTCAATACTTCCTTGACAACAAATGGGCCTTCCCAGTTAGGAGCGAATTTTCCCTTAGATTGATCTTGGTTGTCAATGATCTTCTTCAAAACCAAGTTATGTTATTTGAATTACCGTAGTCGGACTTTTCTGTTATAGGATCGTGCGATCCTTTGCTGATATAACTTACCATGGAAGATTGTCGCGGTTCTCCTTTCTTCTATCAGAGACAATTGGTGATACCTGTCTTGTACCCATTGGTCTTCATCCAACTGAGCATCCATCAATACTTTGAGGGATTCTATTTCCACTTCTATGGGGAGCACTGCTTCCATCCCATAGACTAATGAGTAGGGGGTTGCCCCAGTGGAAGTTCGCATGGAAGTTCTGTAGGCTAATAAAGTCAGAGGCAAGAGGTCAGGCCATCCTTTGTGATTGGCGAAATTTTTCTGCATGATCTTCTTGATGTTTTTATTAGCCGCTTCAACAACATCATTCATCTTTGGACGGTAGATGACAGAGTTGAGATGTTTGATGTGGAATTTTCTACATAACTCCTCCACCATTTTGTTGTTGAGGTTCTTAGCATTATCTGACATAATGACCTTTGGTTGTCCATATCGAAAGATGACATTGTTTCTGATGAAAACAATGATAACTTCTTTAGTGACCTTGGGGAAGGATGCTGCTTCTACCCATTTGGTGAAGTAGTCGATCATGGTGAATATGAATCGATGTCCATTACTGGCTTTGGGTTTGATGGGTCAGATCACATCCATTCCCACATTGAGAAGGGCCATGGCGAACTCATATTTATGGAGTTCCCTTGGAGGGGCGTGGATAGAATTCCTATGAATCTGGCATTGATAGCACCTCTTGACGTGATCATCAAAGTCAACTTTGAGTGTAAGCCAATAATGTCCCGTTCTGAAAATTTTCTTGACAAGTAAGGGGTCGTTCATGTGTGGGCCACATACTCCACCATGGATCTCATCCATGAGTCTCTGAGCTTGGCCTTTGTCTAGACATTTGAGGATACCTAATCATGCATCTATTTTGTAGAGTGCATTTCCGCTCAGGTAGAATTTCATATCAAGTCGATGAATCCGCCTCTTCTCAGTTAGGCTCGCCTCAGCGGGTGTAGATCCAACTCATAGATAATCCTTGATGCATTGATACCAAGGATTATGGATGGGAGGTATTTCATATAATACTTCTCCAATGTAATTCCCATAGTCTAAGGCTCTTTTGCAGAGGAAACATGATGCTTGGCATGTTTTCCTTGTCCGGTATGTAAACCAAGAAGGCCAACGTTGCTAATGCATCTGCAAAATCATTCCTATTATGAGGAATGTGTAGAAAGGAGATTTCTTCGAACTCCAAAGCCATCTGTAAAACTTATCGATGGTAAGGCAGCAAATGTAATTCTTTGGTTTGATAGATTCCTATGGATTTCTTGATTACCAATTCAGAATCCCCAAAGACTGTTAACCGCCTGATGCCCATTGAACGGGCAAGTTTTAGCCCCATGATACAGCCTTTATATCAGCTTTGTTATTGTTGCTGACAAATTGCAATTTGACGGTGACGGGATACTGCTCCCCAGTACTGGATATTAAAACTTCTCCAGCACCAGAGCCTTCTGTATTAACAGCTCCATCAAAATACATTCTCCACGTACGACATGTATTGTACTGATGATGTAAATAAATTTTCATTACCCCTTCACGAGGAAAGTATGTTACTAAGGGTATGTAATCCCCTGCAGGTACGACATCCAGTTGATCCACAATTCCTTGACCTTTGATAGACTTTTGCGTCACGTAGACGATGTCAAATTGATGTAGGATCAACTGCCATCTGGGCAGTCAACAATTCAGTATAGGCTTACTGAACACATACTTGAGAGGATCCATTCAGGATATAAGATGGGTTGTGTGACCGTGGAGGTAATGTTGTAACCTCATGGAAGCCCATGCTAAAGCACAACAAGTCTTCTCAATCAGAGTGTACTTGTGTTCACTGATGCTGAATCTTTTGCTGAGGCCTCTATTATTTTTTTGCCCCAGCTTACAGCCCATAGCATTATCATTTATGGACAAGTACATGAACATGGGAACATCATCCCTGGGAGGAACCAAAACAGGAGCATTAATCAGTTGCTCTTTAATGGTAAGGAAGACTTTTTGACACTCATCGTTCCATTTTAAGGAGGAGTTCTTCCTTAATAGCTTGAAGATAGTCTCACAGGTTGCTGTGAGTTGATAAATGAATCTGCTAATGAAATTGATTCTTCCCAAAAATCCCCGTATTTCATTCTCTGTCTGAGGAATGGGCATTTCCTTGATGGCCTGGATTTTGGTATGATCTAGTTCAATCCCTTTGTGGCTGACTAGGAAACCTAGAAACTTGCCTGACTTAACACCAAAGGCGCACTTGGCGGGATTAAACTTCAAGTTATACTTACGTAACCTGTTGAAAAGTTTTGTGAGATGGTCTAAGTGGTCATCCTCCTTTTGGGATTTGATAATGATGTCATCCACGTAGATCTCTATCTCTTTGTGCATTAAATCGTTGAAAACAGCCATCATAGCTCGCTGATAGGTTGCCCCGACGTTAATGAGGCTGAATGATAACCGTCTGTAGCAAAAGGTTCCCCAAGGCGTGATGAAAGCATTTTTCTCACGATCTTCCTTAGCGACCATAATTTGATGGTACCCCGCAAAGCAATCAGCAAAGGAGTACATGTCGTATTGAGCAGTATTGTCAATAAGAATGTGGATAAAGGGCACGAGAAAGCTATCTTTAAGGCAAGCTTTGTTCAAATCCCTGTAATCCATGCAAACTCGCAACTGTCCCCCTAGTTTAGGCACGGGAACAATGTTGGATATCCACTCCGGATATGTAGACACCATGATGATGCCAGCTTGAAATTGTTTTACAATTTCCTCTTTGACTTTTAAACTCCATTCAGGTTTCAATCACCTGAGCTTTTGCCTAACTGGCTTGAATTCTTCTTTAATGGGAAGGCGATGAAGAACAATGTCAGTGGACAAACCCACCATGTCTTCATGAGACCATGCAAACACATCCTGAAATTGGGTTAATAGTGCAACCATGTTATTCTGTTGATTTGTGGTAAGGTCTGAACCAATTTGGATTAGCTTAGGGTTATCTAAGATTTCGAGATTGAAAGGAGTGGTTTGATCAAGATTGGGTTTGGGTTTATCTGCGACCCATTCCTTAATCTCCTGAGGTGTCTCAATGTCCTCTTTGATGTCCATCAAGTTTGAGTCCAACTTTGCATCAAAGTTACATCCCTTGTGGAGAGAAGGCATGTCATCAACGAGGACATGCGCATCTAAATTCAGAGTCCTGAAACAAAAGATGCCTTCACTTAATATATGCAACTATTCGATCATACAAAAGTGTTAGCATATACTTGATAAAATAACTACTAGTGCTATAAAGGAAAGCAAGCGATTAAAGTTATCTACATGGCAGAGGGATTTTCTGCCCATTTTACCCTCGTCGACCAATGAATGGAGTGTTGCTCCAATTGTCTAGGGCAAAGTCCTAATGGATTGTAGTGATGGAAGGATCATCATTGTCCTCCTTCTCCTGAATGATAACCATGACATATGGGCAATCATCATCTGGGGTGTATCTATTTGTATGTTCATCATGCACAATGACGCGAATGCCTGCCATCATCAAGGCAAGGTCATGTTTACGTTTACGTTCCTTTTCTTCCACTTCAGGATCAGGAATCAACATCTCTTTTGCTTTGATTGGCACTGGTTTCGGAAACAGCAGAGCCACAACTTGTGCTGGAATCTTTATTGGAGATTGCATTAACTCATGAGGTAAAGGTATAGAGAATCGCCACACAGCGAAAGCTTGAGGAACCTGCATGTGCTTATGAGGATTCCTGTAACTGGAACTTGCAGAATAGCCTAGTCCGACTGTTCCAATTTGACTGGACATTTGAATAGGGTGCTTAATACCCTTCTTATCTTTACCAAGCCCTTGTCCAGGTTGATGACCCAATGACATCATTTCTTGAGTGGCTAACATAACCTCAGCAGAAATCTTGGGTACGGGAAGTGGCGCTCCAATAGAATGGGATTGCGTGTTACTCACTTCCAGAGTATGGAAACTGGCCGGTTCAACTTCTGAATTGAAGCTGATAATTAGTAGAGTTCCTTGTTCAGGATAATCCGGCTCAGCGTTGACAGTGACTAGACTGTTATTGATAATGTATTTGATTTGTTGATGTAGCGTGGAGGGAACAGCTCCAGCCATGTGTATCCATGGTCTCCCCAATAACAGGTCGTATCCTGAGTCTATCTTGAGGATGTGGATGGATACATTGAATGTATTTGGACCAATCTCAATTGGCAACTTAATCTTTCCAACGGAATTTCGCCGGGATCCATCAAAAGATCTGATGACCGTGTGGCTGCTTTGGATCCTCTTGAGATTGATATTCATCTTTACCAAGGTGGCATAAGGACATATATTTAGAGTTGAGCCTCCATCTATCAATACTCCTTCTAGCATATACCCGAAAGAGAAAACTGTAATATGTAAAGGCTTGCAATGACCGGTCCCTTCGGGAGGTATGTCTTCATTAGTGAAGGATATCACATTGTTGTTAAAAATGTGATCAACCAAATGCTGAAATTTTTCCACGTCCACTAATTTTGGCAAATAGGCTTCTTCTAAAACCTTCAGCAAGATCTTTCGATGATCCTCGGAAGAGAAAACCAAGTCCAGTATCGAAATCTGGTGTGGAGCATCTTGCAAGCTTAAAACCAGTTTGGCTTCATTGTGGCCCATAGTGCGGAGGAATTTTTCAATCTTCTCCGCAGACAACTTCCCCTTTGATTCACAAGTAGGTTTAATAACCCGTTGAGGAAGATACAATGGATTTTCCTTCGACACTATAGCAGTAGTATGAGATGTGGATCCTTCAGCTTCTCCATAATTCCATGGAACATTGTGTAAGCTGACAACATGATATTGTGGTAAGAAAGATAAAGAAATTGGCTCTGGTGCGACCACTTTCAAAGGATTGTCAGCTCCTTTGAGTTGAATTGGTTGTATGGAAAATACTTTGACAGTCTCATCATCCACTTCGGATATAACTGCTACGGATCCCTTCCATTTGGTAGGACATGCATTCCCACCCTTGAGTTGTACAGTGTAATCATCTGCTATTTGCAGGACACCGCTATCAATAAGATCCTGAATAAGATGGCGGAGTGCCCAACATTCTTCTGTGCTATGACCGCGATAATGTGAATGATATTGACACATTTCATCAGGATTGAACCGCCCTAAGTAGGGATTGATGGGAGGGAGAAGGAAGGTAATTCTTTCTTCCTTGATCAACATCTGTAATATCTCATCCATAGATTGGCCCAAATAGGTGAATTCCTTCTAATTAGAAAAATCCTATGAATACCTTTAAATGTGTATAAGGATCCCCTAATCCGTCATATTTCTCAAAATCAGGGGTCTTAAATTTCTCTGGACATTGAACACCAGGGAATATGCAAAGGTCTGTATACAAAACACTACCATGTGTTTTAATCCCTTTGAGAACGCGGATAATTTCTTCCATTTGAAGGACCTTTTTCCTGATATCACCGGTGTCTGGATCTCCTTTGAGATGGGTGTTTTCAGGGTCTTTGTTTTTTGTATCCAACTGATGTTCTGGAACTGTTTTTTCCAGACCTTGAACTCCTCCTTGTGTAGAGGATTCTGTATGTGTAGGTATCTTCGTACCTTGAGTAGACTGGTGTAATTCTTTTAGTAGGACAACCAAGTCAATGATTTATTTACTCAATCCGTCAAATTCTTCTCGGGAAACAGCATTAGACTGATCAGAAGAAGACATGATTGGCTGTAGGCCTGTGGCCTTTTTGGAATTTGAACGGGTAACATGCCCAATTGCTTCCCTACAAAAGACTTACATAGTTTAGTCTTAGGGTAATATAAATGTTATCATAAAATGTCCATTTAGGAATTTTGTCCTGCAAAACCGGTTGTTAATTGATAACATGTCATGCATGCACAGATATTCTTTATATTTTCCATTACATATGAATGAACATGGAATAGAATTACAAGTAAATGTTTTTACAGGTAATTTAAAATGGAAAGTATGAAGAGACTTCCCTCCGCGTTTGCTTTATCAGAGGCTGACCTATCTTAGGGTTACTCTCGCGGATTTTCGGCATGAAGGTTCCCAGATCATCGCAATCTACTTGACAGGAAGTTAATCTGGTCGTTCAACGTGAGCGAATCTGAGTGGTGCCTTTCATGAGCCCCGGGGAATCATCCTTCCCACAAGTCCAATAATCAAACACCAACAGGATAGCCTCCTGGTGGAGGGACCACACAACATACGTTCACATACAACATGTCTCATCGTTTATGAAAAATGATGACATGTGTGAATCACTAATATCACAGATAGATATTTAGCAGTGCAGTAATTAATATGCATTCGTACACATTCATTATAAATGTAAATGTAACATTCACACACAAGCATATAACAATTTTGAAAAGCTTGTAATTGCGGCTTAAGCCCTTTGACTGGATCCCTAGCAGAGACACCACCTGTCGACGTCGGGATTTTTGAGTGTCCCTTTTTGTTACTTGTTCTTTGGTGTTCTCATGTTAATGTGAGATTTGTTTAAAAAAACAAGTGAAAAAGGTCCGACATGTATAATGTCGACGATTTGACTTTAAGAGTCGCCAGTTGGTGTATTTAACTGGTTACACCAACGCAACCGAAAAGGTTTTGCACATTAACCCAATGATCTGACACTGTTAGACGGGTCTGCGAAACCGAGATTCATTTTGGGTTCGGGGGCTTGATTATGCTGAGGGAAGGTGTTAGGCTCCCCCCGACATCCGTGTTACCACGGTGACAGCCAATTTTCAAAGAAATTATTATATGAATGTGTGTGTGTGTGTGGATCAATGTGTAATTATTTGAAAGTAGTGTGAGGCCTCATTCGCACCTATATACACAAGGTTTAAATTTTATAGAAAAATTCAGTTTTAACCAGGATATAGAAATGATGTTTTGTAAAAGAGGTTTTTCAAACCCTATGCTCAATAGGAATTGAGACCTTTTAATACTTCCATTTTAATATTAAATGTTCGGCTTGTTTGCTTTTATTTTTGAGATGCGAAGCATTCTTGAGAAAATAATATACAGCAGTGCCGAACTCCTTATGGGCATGACAACCATCCAAGGAAATTTCAGACACTGTAAAATAATGTACAGGCTGCTTACAGCTGAAAAAATGTCCATCATGGGAACTGAATCTAGATTCAGTAAACTGAACCTGTGATCACATGATTCCTAGGCTCATATGATACTGTAATTTTTATGGAAAGCAGTTAGCAGTTATATATATATATAATCTGTAAATATATATATATATATATATATATATATATATATATATATATATATATATATATATATATATATATATATACAGACATGATCAAGCACCACGATACAACTTTATGGGGGATCGAAAATGTAAATATATAAAAGTGGTATATATATATATATATATATATATATATATATATATATATATATATATATATATATATATATATATATATATATATATATATATATATATATATATATATATGGACATGATCAACCACTACGAAGTAAACTCCAGATGGGACAAAATGTAAATAAAGCTGTAAAAGAGATCAACTGCCACGAAGTAAACTCCATGCAGGACGAAATGTAAATAAAGCTGTAAAAGGCCATGAAGTAAACTCCAGGTCGGACATGAATATATATATATATATATATATATATATATATATATATATATATATATATATATATATATATATGTATAAAAGCAATTAAACGCACCAGATATAAAATTCAGGCTCATTAGACAGAGTCTGACCAGAGTTTATATATATAAGTATATATATATATATATATATATATATATATATAAGCAATTAAATGCTCCAGGCCGAAGTCTAGGCTCAATCGAGGCATAACTCGATAATGTTAGTCCATAGATGAAATATATACATATATATATATAAGTATATATATATATATCCAGATAGAAATGAAAACCACGGACCGAAGTCCGGGAAAACACACTCACACGACTCTCAACGTGTACAACAATGTGTGCTAATATGAGAAGAAGGCTTTATAAAATATTAGAAGGCTTATAGTGGGCTGCAAAGTAGACTTATATTGCTTTAAATGGATAAACACTCAGCTCCCGCCGGATAAAAGATAGCTATATGTGAGCTAACTAGTGTTTAGAAGTGAGGAAACACTCAAAAGATGTGTATGCAGAGCAAAATAGATTGGGCATCCTCGCCTTTTTCCCTCCCTCTTCTTCTCAAATGGCTGAACCCAAGGCTTGTATATATAGACGGATGGTCGTTGGTACACCTGCGATAGCCATAATTTTACCTACGGCTGGTCGTGGTGCATCCGAGCCTCGCGGGTCCCGTCGTCTTGTAGTACGTGCACTCATGCACTATAATGTCCGCTTAAACTTGTAGAACTTCAATCCGAGCATCCAAACGAGGTATATTTGACCTTCTTTGGACCGCTTGTGTCGAGATAATGACATGGATTACAGGTTGTACAAAGTCAGGAAGAGGGGTCTATGCCCATGGTCTTCAAGCTTCAAATTCTATCCAAAGTACTATCACGCGTAATAGTTACTCGGGATTGTCAATCCTCGGCTCTTGTGAGACATTGTTGGATATATGTATGTATGAAGTGTTGAGACGATGTGCCATTGTCAAAGGAAAAAGATGACGTTTGACTCCTCACCGGGGTTATCGTCGGTTTAAACGCAAAGTAGACGTTGCTCAGGGTTACAGCTGAGATTGGACTACTTGTTGGTATGCCGTGATATCATATTGTTGATATGGTAAGATGACGTTGTGACTCCTCACCGGGGTTATCGTCGGTTTAAGCGGAAAGCAGACGTTGCTAAGGGTTACTGCTGAGATTGGACTGCTGTTTGTATGTATCACTGTCATCTGTGGATGTTCCTGTCTGTCCATTGTCAACTCTGGGTCTGAGGTGTGTGTGCCTCGACAGGATGTCTGAGGTTTAAGCTGGTTGCATATGTTTGAAACAAGCATTTCCGGGGTTATCGCTGGAACTGCAATGGCATCCCTTGGGGCTATCACCAAGGATGGAGTTTCTACTCCCAGTGTTTCTCTGGGAATGGAACTGAGCATCGCGATGTTATCGCCAAGACAGAACTGTCATCTCCGGTGTTGTTATCGGTCATTTGATCTGTATATCTCAGGGTTATCTCCGAGATTAGAAATGACATTTCTGGTGTGTGTTCCGATTTTGATATGATGTTCCCGGTTGGTGTTCCGGGTTGGAACTGAACTTCCTGTAGTATCCGAAATGGATGTAATCTGTCTTTCAAGGTTATCTCCAAAAGACAAATCTACCCTCCTACAATGCTAGTAATAGGAGTGCAGAAAATTTTGAGTGTCTACACAAGTAATACAAAATGGGCCTTTGCATTGACAATATCACACTCGTACCCGCATATGATCTTCTACTCAATGTGTCAGCTACCACGTTCACTTTTCCAGGATGGTATTGGATGGTATGATCATAATATTTCAACAGTTCAAGCCAACAACGCTGTCGCATGTTGAGTTCCTTTTGAGTGAAGAAATATTTAAGGCTTTTATGATCCGTAAAGATCTCCACTTTTTCCCCATACAAGTAATGTCTCCAAATTTTAAGTGCGAAGACAACAACTGCCAACTCTAGATCATGAGTAGGATAATTCCTCTCATATTCTTTGAGTTATCGAGAGGCATAGGCTATGACTTTCCCATGTTGCATGAGAACACATCCTAACCCTTTGCCTGAAGCATCACTTTAGATGACAAATCCCTCCGAGCCAGATGGTATTGTCAGAATAGGTGCTGAAATGAGTCTTCTCTTGAGTTCTTAAAAACTCTTCTCAGATTCATCGTTCTAATATAATTTTGTATCTTTTCGAGTCAGCTAAGTTAAGGGAGTAGCGATTTGAGGAAACCCTTCTACGAATCTCCGATAATAACTAGCTAAGCCGAGAAAGCTACGTACTTCGGTCACTGATTTAGGTTGCTCCCAGCTTTGAATAGCTTCAATCTTTGCTGTGTCAACAGATATTCCATGACTTGATACTACGTGCCCAAAGAATGCTACTTCCTCAAGCCAGAACTCGCATTTCTTTAACTTGGCCTAAAGCTTATATGCACGAAGCTTTTGGAGTATCAGCCTTAAGTGTTGCTCATGATCCTCACGACTTTTGAAATAAATAAGGATGTCATCAATAAAGATGACCATAAAGTGATCCAAATATTCCTTGAATACTCGGTTCATCATATCCATGAAGGCAGCAGGAGCATTAGTTAATCCAAAAGACATAACTAGGAATTCATAATGCCCATACCAAGTTCTGAAAGCCGTCTTTGGAATGTCATTGGTTCTAATCTTCAATTGGTGATATCTAGAACAAAGATCAATCTTTGAAAAGAATTTGGCTCCTTGCAACTGGTCAAACTGGTCATCGATACGTGGCAATGGGTACCTATTTTTGATGGTGACATGACTCAACTCCCGATAATCAATACAAAGTCGCATACTTCCACCTTTCTTCTTCACGAATAGAATAGGAGCACCCCAAGGAGAAGTACTAGGACGAATGAAATCGATGTCTAACAATTCCTGCAATTGGGTCTTTAACTCCTGAAGTTTAATATGAGCCATTCGATATGGGGCTTTGGAAATAGGTTTTGTACCGGGTTCAAGGTCAATACAAAATTCAATTTCACGCTCTGGGGGTAGGCGAGGAAGTTCTTCAGGGAATACATTAGGAAATTCATTAACAATAGAAATATCATTTAAAATTGACGTATTTTTGTTTAGATCCGTGACATGAGCTAAGAAATCTTGACATCCATATTTAAATAAATGAATAACTTTATGGCTTGAGATGACAATGATTGATTTTAATGGTTTGGTTACTTGAATTCACATAATAAGTTGGTTAGGAATATGAAAGCTAACAACCTTACGAAAATAATCATTTTTTGCATGATGAGTGGTTAACCAATCAATCCCTAGAATTACGTCAAATGCAAGTATTTTCAATGAAATAAGATCGACAGGTAATATGAGGGTACCGATTTGAACAAAACAAGACTTATAAATAGTGGATGTAATGAAGGTTTCTCCCAACGGAGTTTCAACGGATAAGTCAAAGTCTAATTTCTCCAGAGTCAAATTTAAACATTGAGTGCAAGTAGGAGAAATAAAAGAATGGGTAGACCCGATATCAAATAAGGTATATACTTTGCTAGAGTTTATGATAAGCTTACCCGTGATGACATCGTTCGGGTTCCTTGCTTTTTGGGAGGTCACGACAAATGCTCTCCCTTGCACTACTGGCTTTGACTTTTCTAGGACGTCCTTTGGTGCCTCCATCCTAGCTGAACTTGTCTTCGGTGAACGAAAAAATTGAGCTAGGTGACCTTCTCTTCCACAATTTCAACATGCTTTGGATGACATCGCGCAGTTTGGACTAATGTGTCCTTCCCCTCCGTATTTGAAGCATATAATAGGTGGTCGTTCTCATTCCTTAACCACGGATGCTGGTGCTGACGTCTTTCCATCATTGTTGAATCTCCTCCTCTTGAAATGTCCATTTTTATTGTTTTGGCCATGATTACCAACGAAGTTGTTACCATTTTTGGCATGTTGATTCCCTCCACGCTTATTATCACTACTTCGATGACTGTTATCACTGGTATTATCAATTTTGCCAGATGCTCTCTTTTGGTTGGGTTAACTCATTATCGTGCTCCAATAACTGAGCCCTATTAACAACATCTGAATACAAACACATTTTATAAGAGATAAGATATTGACGTATCTCGGGTTTCAAACCTCTTAGAAACATTTGTGTCATTTTCTACTCATTATCAACCAAATGGGACGCAAACCGGGACAACTCGGCAAACTTGGCTTCGTACTGCGACACGGCTATGTTGTTTTGCTCCAGCTTAATGAACTATATCTCTTTCATGTGACGAATACTTTCGGGAAAGTACTTGTCGTTGAACAATTCTTGGAACTTCTCCCAAGTCATCTTCAGTGCGGCAGATTGAGTACGTTTTATAGATTCCCATAAGTAATCTGCCTCTGCATGCAACATGAAGGTGGAAAAGGGAACCTTTTGCTCCTCGGAGTATCCCAAGACATCAAATATCTTGCAGATCTTCTTTATCCACGTCTCCTCTTTAAGTGGTTTTGGCTCTCCAAAAAACTCTGGTGGTCCCAGTTCCTTGAACTGCTTCGCGGTGATCGTCCGAGAGTTGTCAGTGTTTCCACCTCCTTTTCGGACAGGAGACTCTCTTGCCTGATGCTGCATGAATTGTAAAAAGCCTCTGAACATTCCATCATTCATCATTTGGTCAGTGTTGTTGTTTGCATGAGGATTATCGCCTTCCTGATGCACATTGTCCTGATTATTGATCTGTGGAGACACAACGGTCTCCTGTGCTCCATTGATGTTCTCAACATTCTCGGATGCCATTTTCAAATACTGCTACAAAACAAGGGTTAATTAACATATCACATATTAACCCTATACTCTGACCGACCAATTAAATACCAAATAAACATAGGTAGGTCATACTAGCGAAGGAATTCCCCGTCTCTCTCCTCCTAGTTCTTGTCTCACATCTCAACTAGGGATCATATCCCTAAGCTTTGATACCAAATGTGGCACCCCCAAAATAGGTATACATCACCTATCTTGAGTCACCAAATACATGGTACAGAATACAAATACAATCTTAAATATACAACATGAGCTGTGAGTTTTAATACAAATATTATCTTCTAGACAGTATTAAAACTCAAAATAAGTCATCAATACATTTATTAACACATTATTTCATAGAATAATGAGGACTACTAATGCTATCGTCTGGACCGTCACTCCGTTCTCCGACTAATCCCTGCTACATTCTCATTTCCTGAAGAGAACAATGAAAGTAGAGGGTGAGTTCAACTACCCCAGTAAGAAATATTATGATTAAGATAATATAGAATAAATTATAGTTAGCCTTTAATAGTGTTAAATTGATACAATATAACAAACACCAAGTTTAACTGCAACGGAACAAATGGTCAATTAAAAGAGTCAAGTAGAGAATAAAATCTACTATCTTTTATGATTTAAAAGGTTTTTCATCACTTTTATCGCTGGGACTCAGCTTAATAAATAATCTACATCATCCCTGCACTACGGCCGAGGATATTCATTAGTATCACAACCACAAATTATCCATGCACTACGGGCCAAGGATATTCATGTATTCATCAATGGTCATGATCATGCCAACAACTATCCATCAATGTACTACGGGCCAATGAGGACATTTACCACATCATTTGTAACATTACGGTCATGATTATACCGAATAATCCCTGGTCATAATCATACCAAGTCCATTTATTCACTACAGGCCACAGATGACTTTCAACAAGATATAAACATGAGGATGATGTCAATGATATAAGAATTCAATAAAACAAGTTCAAGAATTAATTTATCCAGAATTCAATAACGTCCAAATTGTCAACATGTTACTGCTTTGTAGAGTAAAATTCAAGAATTCTCAGAAGAATTTTTCCATGAAAAGATATTGGATGAAGCGCAAATATCAAGGATATTCTACTAATTTCATGGAGTATAGAAGTCAAAACTTTAACCAACTGAGTATAAAAAAGAATGGAATAACAAAAGAAATCGCCAGGCATTCGATAGACCGTACAGACAGGTTATTCCAACAAAATAATAAATAACGAAACCAGGTAATGCGTAAATGTACATACAGGATATTCCAACATAATAATAAATAATGGAACCAGGTCAGGCGAAATTCGCACCGACGGGATATTCCAACTGAATAATAAATAACGGAACCAGGTCATGCGTAAACGCACAGACAGGATGTTCCAACAGAATAATAAAGAATGGAATAACAGAAGAATTTCACCATGTATGCGGTACTTCCAATAGACAGATTATTCCAACATAATGATAAAGAATGGAATAATAGAAGAATTTCACTATGTATACGGTATTTCACATAGACAGGTTATTCCAACATAATGATAAAGAATGGAATAACAGAAGAATTTCACAAAGTATAGGGTAGACTGCGTATACAGGTTATTCCAACAGAATTAAAAAATGGAATAACAGAAGTTCTCTTCATGAATACGAAAGAAATAATACCCCTTACCTTAGAACAACTGAACATAGGAGTAGTGAAGTAACATGATACTTTTTTCTTTCTCTCTATAGTTTCTCTCTCTAGAGTTTCAGTGAATTCGTAAGAAATAATGAAGGAATGAGCTTCTATTTATAGGAGAATGAACTAAATAGTAACTAATTCCTAAACGGTCCAGATTGATTTAGTTTTAAACGGACGGTCCAGATTGGTTTATTATAAAATATTCTAATAAAACAAAATCTTTTAAATAAAATATAATATATTATATTTATAATCTAATAAAACGAATAACTTTCTAAAAGTATTCTATTTTATATAAAAAGATTTTACTATGCAACACACTATGCAAACACTATGCGTAATAAAATATAATATATTCTATTTATAGTCTAATAAAATGAATAACTTTATAAAAGTATTCTGTTTTATATAAAAAGATTTACTATGCAAAGCACTATGCATAATAGAATCTAATATATTCTATTTATAGTCTAATAAAATGAATAACTTTATAAAAGTATACTATTTTATATAAAAAGCTTTTCTGTTTTATTACATTAATAATACTAATAAAACAAAACTTCATCATCATTATTATAATTCACACTATTAATCGACCAGGTCGTTCTCAAGAAAGAGGGGCTTTCCAATAAAGATTTCTCCCTATTGGCGCGCTATTAGGTGACCAAACCTCTCCTTGGCAAAACTTCTAGACATCGTTAATAATGTAAATAATAATATCAACAACTTTGTTATCTCAATTATTGATTTAATAATATATAAAATATTGACAATAATTGAATCAAATAACGTAAGATACTATGCAGCAATGACTGAAATAATAATTGAACAAAACTGAATGACTTCTCACGTAAGCATCAATAATCAATTCCATGTGCTACTATGCAACCACGCATATTCTTGTACTTTTAACACTGGGTGTTTCAACAGTTAACGATAAAACTTATGCCGTTATTTTCATAAAATATATTATTTCTTTGTCGTCTTCTCAATTCGACAATAATTCTGTTGTGGGGTCCGCCAATGATTGTGCCGTCGTATGAATATTCCCTGTTAAAATGAATATTCCCCGACCAATCGAATATTATAAACAACTTGCGTACTTTACAAAATTTCTAAATATTACCCACAACTATAACATTATATCAAATTCATTCTATAATATTTAAAAATGATAATTATAGAAAATTCATCTTTATTCATAAAAGTTGGGGTCTTACATCTGTATACATGCAAACTATCAGATCTAACATGGTATCCCTCTCTGAAGATGGAGGTAATGCTACAAGCTCTTTCCCAAGGGTATCTACACAAGCTAGCAGATCAGAGGCTAATTGCATGGTGGCATAAAGCTCATCAATGTAAGCACTCATGTCGGCAAGACTGACAGTCATCTGGGATCTCACTGAAGTACTGTCTGCAATGGCCACATCCCTAGCAGATTAGGCGACATCCCGCTCCACTATTAATACATTATTGGCTGATCTAGCCTCATCCTTCTCTAACAGAGCAATATCTCTCTCATCAAGAGCAGTCAACATCGTGGCCCTAGCCTGATCTCTCTCATAGGTCATCAGATGTAAGTTCTACTCCAGATATTGTGTTGAATACCGAGTAAAAGTAGCACTCGGGGAGGGAGAATCCATCACAAATGCTGGCAACCCAGCAGTCAAATCATCGATGGGAATATCAGCCTCCTTTATAGGCTCCTCATCGTCATAATCAGTCTCCTTCACTGTGGATACTACCACAGTCGATGTAGTCTCTATCTCCATCCATGTGGAATACTCTACAAATCATCTTGGATGACTGACAGAAAACACAGCCAGCTCTCGCTGATCCCAATAGTCATACAACCTGAATCTGTCCTCCGCTGATAAACGGTGTGAAGCGAAGCGCTAACTCACTGCCCCCTCAAAAGGATGAAAATCCTAAAACTGGTCAAACTGACACATCACGGACAGTGGGTGGTAAGTAATCATGACCCTCAATCTAGCCAGAGAGAGGTAATCCATGCTCGGAGCATGAGTAATGAAGATGTAGGGTGAGCTAAGCCCTGAACACGACAATATAGCAAACGGGTCTCTAATCCCTGCCAGAAAAGCTGACCACGATGCAGCATCTGTACACTCCGTAGGTTGAAAGGAGTATGACACTGCTATATCATGAGCAAAACAAAACCCCTACAATCTAAGAGTACCAATCGGTCCCAAGTGTGATATAAACCACACATACAGCATGACCGAGCTACCTGTGAACACTTCTGCCGAATAAGTGCAGTAGTATGTAGCTGACCTCAGAGTCTCTGCAATAATCATCAATATAATGGTATGACCCTCCCTGAGAGCTCTCACTGCCATAATGACGCCAATATCCAGCTCATCCATATATCGTGGCATGTAGACGTATGACAATACGCACAACAACAATACATCGACCATGTCTGAACGCCAATGGTCCTCCGGTGTGGTGAAATCCCCGGAATGCCGTCCATAACTATCTCAGAGCCAAATCTGTCAAACAGAAATTGTTGGGATATCACGTGGCTGGATGTAATCTTATCCTGCACCACTCTACGTCTCAATCAGGTAAGGGTCATGAATTGTCTACTCATGTCTTCGATAGCCATATGCACGCAAGGTTTGTCCAGTAGCAGCATCGTCAACCGTGCATACTCCTTCAAAGTAGGAGTCAACTCCTGGGTCCCATATCGGAAAATCTGCCTCTCTGATACCCAGTGCTCAAGCATACCCTCTATAAATCCTTTGGGAAACTGAAACATCAACAGGGTCATAATATGCTGCAGCAAATTATCTACGATCACTATGTCTGATGGTGATATACTATCATACCATGAGCGCATACCAGCTACCACAAAAAATGGTGGGGTATGATCAATACGGCTAACTATCGAAGAAGACATCTGTACGGGCCGTGTTATAAGACCATCCAGAGGTCAATGCTAAATATCTCTGGACATACATACATATGCATAACATAATAACATGCATGATACAATAGATGGCAATATGATATAGGGAATGAAAATATACATAAATTCCTAAGTATATCATAATCTAATACATCTCTGTATAGCTAAAATATAGGGAAATGGGGCGAAGCTACCCAACAACTCAACAGAGGCCTATCAAAAGATTTAGAGAGAATGGGGCGAAGCTACCCAGTAGCTAACAGAGGCCTATCAAAAAAGATAACGAGAAATATATCATAAAAAGTCAATAGTGTCAATGTCTACATCATCGATGCTATCCACCTGATGTAACTCCTTCTGAGTCACTGAATCTCTATTTACAGGGATGTCCGGCCTATATAAGGGAGGATCTTCACCAGAAAAACCATATGAGTCACTTGAGGGGCCAGCGCCAGAGCTGAAAGGATTAAAAGTATCTATCTCTGAAGGATCTCTGCCCAAATGCCGGATGAAGAAATGTGCCCAGTCCAACTGTCGGGTCAATCTATCAATCTGTGTAACATGAGTCAGATCTCTGACACAGGCTATCCAATCTGTCATCATCACGGATCCTGGAACCATATCTCCTATAAACTGTATGACGCGTGTCTGAGCTCCAATGGTACGAGGGATCCACCAATGCTGGAATATCTCCTGAGTGCAGGGGCCCTCTAACAAAGTAAAACCATTAATCCCCAAAAATGGGATATCAATGACGGGTGACTATGAAATAGGGCAATAACGCCTGGCAGGAGGCAAGATCGGCATACGGATCTTTCCTGTAGTGCTCTTGATAGCACGCTCTCCTAGGTAGAGCTCACATCCTCCATCTGTGAAGAGAAGAATCCTGCAGGTGGAAATGATGTACTCAAATCCAGTCGGGTACCCATCCTCAAATCCAACTCCCAAAAGCTCCCCAGAGTAGGGAAGCCATATGATGACACCTGCTGTCAATAACTCCAGCTGTAGGCGATAATGAGTAAAACCCTCAGCAATAGGGACCTCCGCTAGTATGGAATGATGCCATCACCGTCCTCATGGATAGGTGTCTAAACCTAACATGCTCATAGGACGCAAACATGGAGGCCTCTCATAGGCTCAAAACTGCCAACACAAAGGCAAACATCTATTTTCAGTCAACACAATTAACCTGTACACGGGAAAAGACAAGAGAAACACTCACCAGCGGAAATGTGAAGAATCCTAACCACGCCTCGGTCAAGCCCTGTGATGGCATGTGCATTCCCCTGAGGAAGTAGGCAAAGGTGTAGGAACCCCAATTATAGTCTCCTATACGGTCCACGTGTCGAGTGGCGCTGATCAAAGCGAAGGACACCGCAAAGGAATTATCTGCTATGAAGCAGCCCCTAATGATCATCAAGAATAATCGCCAAAGAATGCGATCCCTGACTATCAAGTCATCGGGTATAAGTTCACTCAATATCTCGCTCATAGCATCTACTCTCAAAGGACCTGTACGAACAGTCTTGCCCTTGAGCGCCTCCGCCGAAACTCCCAACAAAGACCTGACAGCAGTAGGGGTAATATCTGTCGTATAAGGCACTGGATCCCCTCCAAACTCCATACCTGTGATAAACCACCAATCCATCGGCGTCATCATCACCTCATAGTCCAACAAATGGAGTGACTGAGTCTGGTGAATCCACCGCTCAGTCAATGCCATGAGGTAACCCCAGGGACAGCGACGGGGAAGAATGGAAAAGAACGCTCCAAATCCCCAGCCATGTACAATCTCTCTATAGTCATCATGAAAGGCCTGATACATGGAGTGGATGCTAAACCAGTTCCCTCGAGGCTGTGTGAAGCTGGGAACCAACATCAAATCCAGATCAACATCAGAATCCTTTACTCCTCATCAATATGAAATAAGGAAGATTAAGATCTAACTTCATACCTCGTTTGCATGCAGGTATACTGAAGGATGCCGACTCAAGTCACCCAGAAGATCTGGGTTCGCCACTTGAATTCTTGGAAACTCCTTATGGGGAACACGTATAGCAGGAGCAGGAACCTTGACTGGTACATCCTCCTCCTCGTCCTCGACATCCGGTAGTTCAACCCGGATATGACGTATCACCGCCTCCACCAAACGACAAGGCTGTCTGACAGATCGACATTGAGGCTCTTTAGAAGCCCTCCTCTGTGCACCTAAAGTGGTCCTATGGGAACTACTCGGTTGATCCGGATCCATAATATCTGGACAACAAATCTCCAAATCACCACAGAAAGGGTGTGGTAAATTCTTACCTGGAGCTTTTCAACATGCATACATGCATTGTTTTATCATACATCTACAGTAGAGTTAAAAATGCATGACTACTCATTCCTACATTATGGGAAAATTTTGCTATAGCCCCTTTGTAAATGGGACTATCCACATGCACATAGGCATGACTAGGTGGTCATTCAGTAGCACACCTATACACAGTCATATACATCCTCTATGCATTTAATACATTGTAGTAAAAAAATTCGTAAGTGTAGTCTAATTACTAGGATTATTTTACTTGTCTACCTTTACTCATTTGTCCTCAGATAGGATAAGAAATGACAGTAAAAGGTGCAAATTTGACTAATTCAAAAGTCAATTTTTTTTTACATCATTATGTTCAGCATGGTTTAATACTAACATTTGCTATTTGAATATTTTTTATCAAGTCATATCAGCATGCATATTCACTACTATGTGGCTAAATGCATTTCATGTGATAAGTCATTTTCCAACGGATAGAAATTAGAAAAGAATATATGTATACGTTACCAGGATAGTGAAGAACGCTTGTACGGTAGCAGATTATGCAGAAAGTTGCCCGAACTCGACAAGTCTGATGAGAAGCTCTCAGATTTCCTTCGTCGCACAGCTTGAAAGTGACTTATGAAAGCAACCTTTGGGTTTTACATAGCCACGGTTGGCTGCAGGTCCACTTGTGGCTATTAAAGGTTTACCTACGACACTCCTACATGGGTCCCACACCTTCGGCTCACTCAAATTAGAGTTGCAAAGGAGGCCTCAAAAGCTGAAAAGGCCAAATCAGGAATAAAAGCGCAACGCAATAGAGCGAAATAGCCCTAAATCCTGGTGTTCATGTGTCAAACTCTAGCTCCACATGTTCCACATTGGTATTCACCTGCATACAAGGTATACGATTCCAGTGGCCTCAGCTTTCAAAAATTATGCTCGAAAATACCCCACAAAGGTCCGATGCCGTCAATGAGCGCTAGGCAACCCCGACGTATCCCCAGCGGGGGTTACAACGCAGAATCTACAAAATTCAAGCATCCATGTATCCCCAGCATGGGTTACAATGCAATTTGAGTATTGACACACATCAATGATGGTCGAGCAACCTTGACAATGCACCCATCAGGGATCTATCCGGTGATGCACACATAAACGAAGGTCAAGCAACCCTGACAACAACAGGCTGTTGGCAGTAACTCCAACAGGATGAAGGAATATGTTATACACATCGTCAAACAGATAAAGCATTATCTCCACAGATCTCTTACACACAAGACGTACCTCTATGGAATATAAGCCAGTGTCCAGGATTCACAACTTTGGTGATAGCCCCAAACGTCAACATCCTTCAAGACTTGGATCTCATGTCCAAGCCATCACTGATTGTCATCCCAGCAGGATTACATGACAATCATGCATCATACATTTGTATCATGTTGCTGCACATAACATCATGTTTATTTCACTTGCATTTCAAATTTCTAGGATTCTTTATCCTATCCATACCTTGCATTGCATGAATATGATAAAGAGGGGCATCTGTAGACACTCGAAATTTTTCTACACAATTATTACTAACATTATAGAAGGGCAGAATCATCTTTCAGAGATAACCCTGGAAGACATCTCACATCCATTCCGGATACCACCGGAAGTTCAGTCTCCATTTTGGATACTACCGGAGGATCAGTTCACAACCCGGACCACACACTGGGAACATCAGTCTCAACCCCGGACCACACACCGGGGGTCTCATTCTCAACCCTGGAACACACACCGGAAGGATCATTTCCAACCTCAGAGATAACCCCGAGTTTTATCCTTGGCGATAACCCCAAGGAATGATGTTGCAGTTCTAGTGATAACTCTGGAAACGCTTGTTTTAAACACATGCGATCAGCTTCAATCTCAAACCTCCTGCTGAGGCACTCATCTCTCAAACCCAAAGTTAACACTGCGCATACAGGCACTTACAAGATGACTTTGCGGCATTCAAACACTTGCACCAGTCCAATCTCAGATGTAACCCTGAGCAACGTCTTCTTTCAAATCAAACGACAATAGCCCCGACGAAGAGTCAAACGCCATCTTGCCACATCATCTGCGCGTCATCTCGACACTTCAGTACATACATATATACAACTATGTCCTTCAAGAACCATGATATCCAATTCCGAGTGACTATCACGCGTGGCAGTACGCCGGATACAATTTGAAGCTTGAAGACCATTGGCATGGTCCCCTCTTCCTGACTTTGTACAACCTCTAATCCTTGTCATTGCGTAATTCTCGACACAAGGTATCCGAAGAAGGTCACATATACCTCGTTCGAAAGCTCGGATTGAAGTTCTCCATGTTCGAGTAGATATTATAGTACGATAGTGCACGTACTTCGAGACGACGGGAGCCGTAAATCCCTGGCCCACCACGACCAGCCGCAGGTGTAACTACGACTGTCACAGGTGTAACTGTGGCTACCGCAGGTACACCTGCGGCCATCAGTCTATAAATATAGGCTGAGGGTCAGCCATTTTAAGGGAGAGAAGAGAGAGAAAATGCGAGGAAGTATACACACCCATATTGAGTGTTTCCTCTTCTGTTAGCTCATATATAGCTATCTTTTGTCCGATGGGAGCTGAGTATTTATCTACTTAGAGTCATAGAAGTCTACTTTGGCAGCCCACTTTAAGCCTTCTTACATTTTATAAAGCTTTTTTCTCATATTAGCACACACTGTTGTACACGTTGAAAGTCGTGTGAGTATATTTACCCGGACTTTGGTCCGTGGTTTTCATTTCTGTCTACATATATATATACTTATATATATGTATATATTTTTATATGGACTAACATTATCGAGTTATGCCTCGATTGAGCCTAGACTTCGGTCTGGAGCGTTTAATGGCTTATATATATATATATATATATTTACATTTAGTCCTGCCTGGAGTTCCTTTCGTGGTAGTTGATGGCTTTTTATAGCTTTCTTTACATTTCGTCCTCCTCGGAGTTCACTTCGTGGCAGTTGATAGCATTTACAACTTTATTTACATTTCTTCCCGCCTGGAGTTTACTCCGTGGCGGTTGATAGCATTTACTGCTTTATTTATATTTCTGATCCACCATGGAGTTGCTTCGTGGTGGCTGATCATGCACACATATATATATTTATCGCTTTTATATATATATATATATATATATATATATATATAACTGCTTACTGCTTTCCATACAAATTACAGTATCATGTGAGCCTAGAAATCATGTGATCATAGATTTAGTCTATTGAATCTAGATTCGGTTCCCATGATGGACTTTTTCCAGCTATAAGCAACTTGTACATTATTTACAGTGTCCGAATTTCCTTGGATGACTGTCATGCCCATAAGGAGTTCGGCACTGCTGCATATTGTTTTCTCGTAGATGCCTCACATCTCAAAAATAAAAGCAAACAAGCCGAACATTCAGATAATAAAAATTGAAGTATCAAAGGCCTCAATTACTATTGAGCACAGGGTTTGAAAAACCTCTTTTTATAAAACCGCATTGCTATATCTGGTTAAAACTGAATTTTTCTATAAATTCAAACCCTTTGTATATAGGTACGAATGAGGTACAACACTACTTCCAAATAAATTGCACATTGATCCACACACACACACATTCATATAACAGTTTCTTTGAGAAGTGGTGGTCACTATAGCAACACGGATGTCGAGGGGTGCCTAACACCTTCTTCCGCATAATCAAGCCCCCGAACCCTTAATGAATCTCTGTTTCATAGAACCGTTTAGCAGTGTCACATCACTGGGTCAATGTACAAACCTTTTCGGTTGCGTTGGTGCACCCAGCTAAATACACCAACTGGCAACTCTTAAAGTCCAATCGTCGACATTACAAATGTCAGACCTTTTTCACTTATTTTTTCAAACAAATCTCACATTAGCGAAAATCCCGACATCGACACACAAAATGTAATATTATTAATATTATCACAATATTTTAATCATTTCTTAAACTTATAAATAATTTATTTTAATTGTTTACACTTTACTAATTAATGCATTTAATCATCCTAAAATGTCAAACTCATAAGATTTCATCACCAATAACCAAATCTCTCATCAAAAATCTGCATATACATTATATAGGATTCTCAAGCCATAAAATCTTATTTTCCAATTTTCTTACTTCACATAACATATTTAATTCATTTTACTCATAACTAGTCCATTTTCATGAAAAATACCAAATCAGTACAAACAAATTTTCTTTTCTGGGACTTAGTAGAATATAGTCCCATATTGAACATATATTTTTTCTCAGAATTTGTAAAATTTATTTACTATTTTTCATATGACTAAAACTGCCGAATATTTAGACATTTATCAAAAATTATACTTTTGTCCAAAAATTCCGAAATTTACAAGGTATACTGTTGTTATATAGATGTACTCCCAATAAAAATTTCACCAATTTTGAAGTTAACCACAAGAAGTTATAAGGGTTTATTTTTAAAATAGTCTTTTCCCATAAAATTCATAACTCGGAATCTATACATCCAAAAATCGCCAGTTTTGGACACAATCTAGAAAACTCATCAAATTATCAATTCAAATTTTTCTAGAATTTTTGAGGGTTGAAAAAACAACGAAACTGCAAATGGATTTTCACCCATCATGCGGTAATCCACGTAGACAGATCATTTCCACAATTTAATAAGGAATGAATACGAATAATCATTCACCATGCATGTGGTAATCCACATAGACATGTTATTCCAACAGAATAATAAAGAATGAAATAAAGGAAGAATTCACCAGGCATGCGATAGACCGCACAGACATGTTATTCCTAACCAAATAATAAAGAATGGAACCAGGTCATGCATAATCCGCACAGAAACGATATTCCAACAGAATAATAAAGAATCCAACCAGGTCATGCGCAATTCGCACAGACAGGATATTCCAACAACATAATAAAGAATGGAATAACAACAGAATTCACCAGGCATGCGATAGACCGCACATACAAGTTATTCCAATAGAATAATAAAGAATGGAATAACAAAAGAATTTGACCATGTATGCGGTACATCGCATAGACAGGTTATTCCAACATATTAATAAAGAATGGAATAACAACCCTTACGAGTATTGAAAAAAATAACTCTATTCATGAATATGAAAGAATAATACCCCTTACCTTAGAAGAAACTGGATATTGGAATAGTGAGGTAGCAGACTTCTCTTCTTCTTTCTCTCTATAATTTCTCTCTATAATAATTGCTCAAAAGCTTTAGTGAATTGGTGAAAAAATAATGAAGGAATGAACTTTTATTTATATGAAAATATAGTTTTCATAATTGTACATTGTGGGGCTCAAAATATTACAGTATAATACCTTCATCAACAAGTATTATCAAACTTGCACCACCTCCCCTAATAGTAAATCATGTGAATCAATAGTAAATCATGTGACTCAATAGTTCTAAACATATAAAAAATTTAATTATAGTATAGTACCTTCATCTATACCTCCATTTTTAACTTAGTCATACAAGTATTATCAAACTTGCACCAACTCACCTAATATTAAATGAATGTGATTCAATAGTACACACATGTGAACAAATAGATATAATCATGTGAACTAATAGAAATTAATTGCTCATTTATCCTGTTAATTATGCGATTGGTCAATATAACCTCCAGACATTAATTATCATCGGAATAAATGTTGATTTCCACTAATACTAATAATTTCCACACAATGGAATGATCAATTTAATCTTTAATCAACACAAACTTAGTCATCATTAATATTATAACTCACAATATTTAACAACCAGGTCATTCCCAGGAAAGAGGGGGCTTTCCGATAAGGATTTCTCCTTATTGGTGCGCAATTAGGTGACCAAACCTCTCCTTGACAGAACTTCTAGACATTGTCAATATTGCAAATAATAATATAAATAACTTTGTCATCTCAATTATTGATTTAATAATATATCATATTATGCAGATGATATTGTGACAATAATTGAATCAATAATATGAGAGATATGATACAACAATTACTATATCAATAATTGAGTATAACTAAGTGACTTCTCACGTAAGCATCAATAATCAATATCGTGTGCGACTATGCAACCACATGTATTATTGTACTTTTACTACCGAGTAATTCAACAGTTTTCACGATAACACTTTCACTGTTATTTTTTTAAAAATATAATTCTGTCGTTTTCTTACTACGACAATACTTCCGTTGTGGGGTCCACCAATAATTGTGTGGTCCTACGGATATTCCCTGACAAAAAGAATATTCCCCGACCAAACGAATATTTTATAACAACTTGCATACTTTAAAAAATTTTCACACATCACCCTTAACTTTAAACTTTTATCAATTTAACTATTTATCAAAATAGAAAAATTGAATACTTTTATTTCATAAATTTCGGGATCTCACAATCTCCCCTCCTTATGAAATTTTTCCCTCAAAATTTACGTACCTGGTAGTTCGAAGAGATGAGAATACCTTGCTTTCTTTTCATTTTGTACCTTCCCAGTTATTTCCTCTCTATCATGATTTTCCCATTTCTCATCTCATGTATTTTAGATATCATTCTAGAATATAGATTCAAAATAAGGGTTAATTGATATGCCACATATTATCTCTATACTCTGACTGACCAATTGAATAACAAATAAACTTAGGTAGGTCATACTAGCGAAGGAATTCCCCGTCTCTCCCCTCCTAGTTCTTTTCACACATCTCAGCCAGGGATCATATCCCTAAGCTTTGATACCAACTGTGATGCCCCAAAAATAGGTACACATCACCCATCTTGGGTCTCCAAATACTTGGTACATAATACAAATACAAACTTAATTATACAATTGTCGTGTAAAATACGACAAAACATAGCTGAGAGTTTAAACAAGAATATTGTCTAGAATTATCTTCTAGACAATATCCATACTTAATGGAGTCCTCATTACAATTATTATCACACTATTTAACAGAATAGTGAGGACTACTAAAGCCACTTATCCTGGACCATCACTCCATTTCCTGACTCGTCCCAGCTATATTCTCATTTCCTGAAGAGAACACTGAAAGAAAGGGTGAGCTCAACTACCCAGTAAGAAATATTATGACTAAGATAATGCAGAATAAATTATCCTTAGCCTTCAATAATATAACAACTGATAGAATACAATAGACAACATGTTTTAGATCAACAATTGTAGCGGAAATAAGCAATCCATTATAAGAGTCAAGTAGAGCATAAAATCTACTATCTTATATGATTTTAAAAGTTTTTCATTAACTTTATCACTTAGACTCAGCTTAATAAATCAAATCAAATCATCCCTGCACCACAACCAAGGATATTCATGTAATCATCAATGGTCATGATTATACCGAATAATCACTAGTCATAATCATACCAACAACTGTCCATCAATGAACTACAGGCCAATGAGGACTTTTACAAAATCATTTATTACATTATGGGTCATGATTATACCGAATGATCCCTGGCCATAATCATACCAATAAACAGTTCATCTATACACATAAGCCAAAGATACTCATCAATCAACAGTCCATCTTTGCATGTAAGCCAAAGATATACAACTGTAAAACTAATAATCAACAGTCCGTCTATGCACGTAAGCGAAAGATGACTTTCATCACAATATAAGCATGAGGATGATGACAATGATATAAGCATTAATCAAACGAAATCAAATATAAATATTAAAGACTTTAAATTTATCTAGAGTTTAAAAATATCCAAATTGTCAACATGATACTGCTTAGTGGAGTAAAATTCAAGAATAATATTCTTGTACCAAAAATAATTTGGACAGAAAAAAATATATTTTTGGGTAAATAGTACCCCGTGAATAGTAACTCGTGAATAGTAACTTATAAATAGTAACTCATAAATAGTACTCTATATTCGTACATAGTACCGTATACATAAATAATGTCATATACACGAATAGTGGCATATACATGAATAGTGTCGTATACGTGAATAGTAATCCTGACACAAAAAGATAAAGTTTCACAATAAAATCAATATCAATATTTATAACACCTTAATAAAAATATTATAAATCACTTAATAATCTCATAATCTAATATTATAAATATTACCATAATATTTTAATCACTTCTTAAACTTATAAATAATTTATTTTAATTGTTTACATTTTACTAATTAATGCATTTAATCATCCTAAAATGTCAAACTCATAAGATTTCATCACCAATAACCAAAACTCTCATAAAAAATCTGCATATACCTTATATAGGATTCTCAAGCCATAAAATCCTATTTTCCAATTTTCTTACTTCACATAACATATTTAATTCATTTACTCATAACTAGTCCACTGTTATGAAAAATACCAAATCAGTACAAACAAATTTTCTTTTCTTGGATTTAGCAGAATATAGTCCTATATTGAACATATATTTTTCTCAGAATTTTTAACATTCATTTACTATTTTTCGTATGACTAAAACTGCCCAATATTTAGACATTTATCAAAAATTATACTTTTGTCCAAAAATTCCAAAATTTACAAGGTATACTACTATTATATAGATGTACTCCCAATAAAAATTTCACCAATTTTGTAGTTAACCACAAGGAGTTATAAGGGTTTACTTTTAAAATAGTCTTTTCCATAAAATTCATATCTCCTAATCTATACATCCAAAAATTACCATTTTTGAATAACTAGAAAACTCATCAAACTATAATTTCTAATGTTTCTAGAATTTTTGAGGGTCGAAAAAATTACGAAACTGCAAATGGATTTTCACCCGCTATGCAGTAATCCACGTAGACAGGTCATTTTCACAATTTAATAAGGAATGAATACGAAGGATCAATCACCATGCATGTGGTAATCCACATAGACAGATTATTCCAACAGAATAATAAAGAATAGAATAACAGAAGAATTCACCACGCATGCGATATACCGCACAGACAGGTTATTCCCAACCGAATAATAAAGAATGGAACTACGTCATGCGTAATCCGCACAGACAGGATATTCCAACAAAATAATAAAGAATAGAACTAGGTCATGCGTAATCCACACAAACATGATATTCCAAAATAATAATAAAGAATGGAATAACAACAGAATTCACCAGGCATGCGATAGACCACACAGACAGGTTATTCCAATAGAATAATAAAGAATGGAATAATAGAAGAATTTCACCATGTATGCGGTACTTCACATAGACAGGTTATTCCAACATAATAATAAAAAATGGAATAACAACCCTTACGAGTATTGAAAGAAAATAACTCTCTTCATGAATACGAAAAAATAATACCCCTTACCTTAGAAGAAACTGGATATTGGAATAGTTAGGTAGTAGACTTGTGACAACCCGAGAATTTAGACAAGTTATTAAAATCTTAAATGATTGATTTAAGGTCAAATAATAGACCTAGATAGAAAATAAGTGTATGCGTTTGATATTATTAGGGTGAAATTTTGATGATTTCAAAATTCTGTGAATGATATAGGTGAATTATTCAGGATTAAGGATTTATGAGAATATGTTTTGTGTTTATGGTTATGTATGTGTACTAAATGTGGTTAAGGGTCAAGGGTTGACCAGATTAATTATATATGTGTCAAACCCTAAGTATATATTAAGAACGTCAATGTTCAGTTTGAAAACCCTAACGTCTAATAAGAAACTCTAAAAATCGGTTCTGGAAACCCTAGTTTCTGTTCCGGGAATCCGAAACCCTAAATTCATGATATGAATATGGTGATTAAGTTAGAAAACTCTAGCGATATGTTCAGAAACCCTAATTTCAGTATCGAGAATTTAAACCCTAATTTGGGAATCCTAATACGGAGTATTAAACCCTAAGGGTTAAAAAGTTGTGTGTAAAGAATATGAACATTATGTAATGGTTTATATTTGTTTATTATATAAACAAACAAAAGAAACTAGTGTAACCCTAATTATATATTAGGAATGAAGGATTTAATAACTTAAGGGTTATGGAAAAAGAGAATTGTGGTATTTAGGATACTTACTAATTCTAGGAGATTTATTTTATATATCTCAAATGATTAATTTTATAACCTAATTATATCAAGTCTAATTGGGTTAAGGAAATAAGTGTGCATGAGTAAGGATTTGTGTTATAATTGAGGAAGTAAAAACCCTAATTAAATTATTTGGGTTGGATAAGAATTTAAGGTATTGGATTATATATATTTTATAGCCCAAGTGTTGGACAATAAAATTAGTTAGAGGCCCAAGCAATACATTAATTGAGTAGTTCGAATATTGTTATTGATAAGCCGAATTGAAGGAAGGGCATGATAAACATCTGATATTAGTAAAAGTGTTGGACTATGATTAATTTACATGGTCGGTGGATAGAAAAGGGAAAAAGAGGAAAGTTTGAGCATATGACTAAGATTTATTTTGGTATTTTATTTGTCTAAAGTTTGTTACCAACTCTTCCATCAATTATCCACCAACTCCCACCTACTCCTCTTATGTGTCATCTTATTATTTTGCCAATACTTATGGACATTCTTGCAAGCAAAGCTTTAGTGGTTAGTGTGGGAGAGAAAGAGCAAGAATTAGTGGGATCTAGAAATGCTACATGGCCGGTTATGGAAGGGAAGAAAAGAGAGGGTGGCATGTAATAAATTGAGCCACAATTTGTAAAGATATGTACAAGAATGCTAGGTGTCAAATGCATAAAGAAGCCACCTTATTTCACCAAGATTTAAAACTATCTAAGAGATATTGGAAGATATTGGGTCAAGTGGCAAGACTAGAAATAAAAGGAAATGTCATTTATACCATTTTGTCACATTTTTTAATAAGTTGAGTGTAGATCTTGTCATGATCTTGGGTGGGTGAACTAAACCTAACCCTAACCTAAACCCTAAGAGTTTTTCAAACCCTAAATCCTAAAATGTCCAAACCCTAAACCCTAAGGGTTTGAGCAAATGCCAATTTTAGAATTAAAATGGTATGTAAAATGTTATTAATACCCTTTTTATTTCCTTAATAAGGTTACTTGCAATCTTGGCCAAAATATTGGAGTGGTTGAACAAACAAACCCTAACCCTAACATAGCATAGCATATGACTAAAGCCATATAAATCAGCCATCTAGCAATGAGATTCATTGAATCAATTTGATTAAATTAAGAAAAGTAAGAAAAATATCTCACTTTATTTATCAAGCCAACTAAATCTATTTTCTCTCTAGAATTTTCGTGTATGAGAGAGTGAGAGGGAGGGCTAGTTTGGCAGCCTCATAGTGGAGAGAAAGGAGAGTTTTAGGTGAGGCATCCAAGCTCCATGATCAAGCTAAGAAGAAGAAGAAGGTTTAGCCAGAAATCAAGCTAAGGTATAACAAAATTTCCACTTATGTAGTCTAATTTTCTTTTTAATTTGATTTGATTTTTTTTTTTTACAACTTGAAGTTGTGATCTTGAGGTTATAACCCTAGATCTTGGTGTTTAAAGGTGTTCTGTGTTTAGATCCAACTCTTTTACGTTCTTGTGATACTAGATATATGTGTTAAGGGTAAAATCCCTTTGGAATTACTTAATTAGGTTGAATATTGAACAAGTTATGGGATTTCTCCCAAACTATTCAAAGATAAGAAAAACTGTTAGAATGACAGTTTGTAACAGCCACTTCTGGGCTAAATTCAGAGAGATTAATATGTCCAAATATGGAATGTGATATATGAAAACTATAGTTCGGAAAGATAGGAATCTAAAAAAATTGACGAATCATTAATCAGAGTTATAGATTTCGTTATATTTAAGTTTTGGTGAAGGACTCCAAAACTGCCAAATGACAAAAAGTTTCTGCCCAAAATTTTCCGGGGGCTGTTTTGGACATTTATTTAATGAGAAAAATTCCAGGCTTTTGGGAAATGAAAATATATGGTATTATGTAGCTCGTGTCCAAAAATGAGCTAATTCCGAGTTAAAACGACCAAGTTATGACCGTTTTAATTTTTGTGATTTTTCGACGGAAATCGCTATAAACTGAGTTCTACAACTCCGATTGACACAAAATTTAACATGGAGTATCACGTTAACATATATAAGGTTATACCAAGAGATGGGAATGTTTGGAGTTAAGCACAAGGTAACTAATTTCTTAAGCTACGCACTAGAATTAATTTTTGAAAAAATATCAAAGGAAGTTGGAAAATTATGGAAAAATAATTTTTGAGTATGAAATACATGTATATATGTTTGACCAAAGGATAGAAAATTAATAAGTTGATTTGGAATTTTCGTGAAGAAGAATAGTGAATTCAGGTTGCTGAAATGGAATCCAGGTTGCTGGATTAGTATTTGACTTACTAGGTGTTAACGAATAACTTATGAAATGAAAAAGCGAATGTTAAATCATATAAATGTGATTCTAAGTAATTGTTAAGTGTTTAGGCAAAGTTTAATTGAAATTAAACTCGAGTATTGTCTGACTAGACTGTCGGGATGTTAGAATTGTGTCGGGTTCAACTCAGACTGAAATAGTTTGATCTGATACTAAGTCTTATGTGAATTATAGACTGATAGGCTTATGTGTTATATGTTTAGGTTATTCTGTGGATAAATATAACAGTATTATGCTATGATGATATTATTCTAATTATTGGAGATCTATATATTAATATTAGGTCTTCGGGTAAAGCGTTAAAAATTGCGTTGCGGTAATCAACGGTTCAGGCAAGTTTTCTTTTACTTAACTCTAATAAGAGTAGTTTCTTCAAGCTTATGGTTAATCATTGCTGATTGCCATGAAAATTATAATCTGTACATCTTGCATGTATAAGTCAGGTATGAAAGTCTGATCACATTCATTACCAGTTGGTTCAGAAATGTTTGTTCATGTATAATACTTGTTCAGTTAAAAAAAAAATTTCGTGCTAGTTCTCAATTATATTGATGAATTATAACAAACCCATTATTCATACTCTTCAATCATGATATATCGTTATATTATTGTATATAAACTTGCTGGGCAACTTTCATACTCACCCTTGCTATATCATGATAAAACATTGCAGATAAAGCGAATGCGTTCGGATACAGGAAAATGAAAATGCCAAGTTCTACTTGGGTTAAAAGTGCAGCTAGTTTGTAATAGTATATTTTGATAAATATTATTGTGTAATAGATAATTTATGAATTGTGTATTAAGTTAAGGTTACTCGACCTTGGGGTAATGTGTGTAATGTAATGTATAAACAATTTATGTTTATATCTTCCGCAATTAGATATAGAAATAGTGTACCAAGTCCGAGGTGATTTGGGACCCGGATTCGGGGCTACTACAAGACTTCTCTTCTTCTTTCTCACTATAATTTCTCTCTATAATAATTGCTCTAAAGCTTTAGTGAATTGGTGAAAAAATAATTAAAAAATGTGTTTCTATTTATAGGAAAATATAGTTTCCATAATTGCACATTTTGGGGCTCAAAATATTATAGTATAATACCTTCATCTTTTCCTTCATTTTTAATTTAGTCAAGCAAGTATTATCAAACTTGCACCACCTCCCCTAATAGTAAATCATGTGAATTAGTAATAAATCATGTGACTCAATAGTTCTAAACATGTGAAAAAAATTAATTATAGTATAGTACCATCATCTATACCTCTATTTTTAACTTAGTCATGCAAGTATTATCAAACTTGCACCGACTCCGCTAATAGTAAATGAATGTGATTCAATAGTACACACATGTGAACAACCAGTTATAATCATGTGAATTAATAGTAATTAATTACTTATTTATCGGGTTAATTATCCGATTGGTCAATATAACCTCCAGACATTAATTATCATCGAAATATTAAAGGAATTATTAATTTCATTTTTATTTAACACGAAATTATTCATCATTAATATTATAACTCACAATATTTAACAACCAAGTCATTCCAAGAAAAAAGGGGGCTTTCCAATAAGGATTTCTCCTTATTGGTGTGCAATTAGGTGACCAAACCTCTCCTTGACAGAAATTCTAGACATTGTCAATATTGCAAATAATAATATAAATAACTTTGTTGTCTCAATTATTGATTTAATAATATATCATATTATGAAGATGATATTGTAATAATAATTGAATTAATAATATGAGAGATATGATGCAGCAATTACTGTAGCAATAATTGAGTATAACTGAGTGACTTCCCACGTAAGCATCAATAATTAATACCGTGTGCTACTATGCAACCACACGTATTACTTCACTTTTACTACTGCGACAACTCGAGAAATTAGACAATTTATGAAAATCTTAAATAATTGATTTAAGGTCAAATAATAGACCTAGACAGAAAATAAGTGTATGCGTTTAATGTTATTGGAATGGAATTTTGAGGGTTTCAAAATTCTGTAAAGGATATATGTGGATTATTCAGGATTAAGGATTTATGTGAACATGTTTTGTGTATATGGTTAAATGAGGTGTTCATATTATGGTTAAGGGTCATGGGTTGATCAGATAATTTATATATGTAACAAACCCTAAGTATATATTAAGAACGACAACGTTCGGTTAGAAAATCCTAATGTCTGATAAGAAACCCTAGAAATCGGTTCTGGAAACCCTAGTTTCAGTTTCGGGTGTACGAAATCCTAATTCGGATAATGAAAATCCTAGATTGGGAATGAAATGTATGTACAAGGTTAAACGCCTATAATTTTTATTAATTAGGGAAAACCCTAAAGAATTACTGGAAATTCTAGTTGATTATTAGAAACCCTAATCTGGGAGTATAACGGAGAATTTTAATGCTTTAATGCTATTAATTAAGTATTAATTAGGGTAAAGGTTAATTAATTAACAAACCCTAATTTCCAGTTTTTGAAACCCTAATTGTTCCGTCAGAAAACCTAATTGTTCAGTGGTGGATTTAATTGCTAAAATTAGCAATGTTAATTAGGAAACTCTAATCCTAATTATTTCAAATTATGAGTAATTAGAAAATCCTAATCTAATTACGAGATTTAATTTCTAAATTAGAAAATTAATTTTTCTATTAGAAACCCTAATTCAAGGGTTTTGAACCCTAATGACCATTTTGACCCTAATTGCGTAATTAGCAATTTTAATTAGGAATTATTAATCCTAATTAGTTAGAATGAAATTTTGATTAAGGAATTTTTATATAATTAGAAAATTCTAATTATAAGTTAGAATTGTTTATTTTCTATTTTGAAAATCTAAATTGGAAATTGTAGAAATTAATTTTTTGCAAAGTTAAGGGTTAAAACCTAAACCCTAAAATGTTTAAACCCTAAATCCTAAGGGTTTGTAACAAATGACCAAACTAGAATTAAAATGGTGGAGAAAATGGCTATTTTGCATTATGTCACATTTTTTTATTACTAGCTTGCAAATCTTGGCAAGATCTTGGGTTGTTGAGCAACCCTAGCCCTAGACCTAGCATAGCCTTTGACAAAAATCCAGCAATCAGCCATATCTTGCTATCCAATTCATTGAACCCAATCAAGATATAAATTAAAAAGGAGAGAGAAAAATCTCACTTTAATTTTCATTCTCTCCAACTCTTTCTCTCTCTGAAAATTTGTGAATGGGGGATGGGAGAGAGTGTTAAGATAAACCAAGAACACTTCTTAGCTTAGCAAGAACAGATCATGAAGGCAGAAAACGAAAATCAAAGCATGATAGGTATATGAACCCTAAATTTTAAAATCCTTGATCTTATGTTGTTTGTTGTAATTGATTGTTCAAATATGTGTAATAAGATGTCAATTAGAGATCTGGGTTGTTGGATCATGGATCCATAACATCTAGATGCTCGAATCTAGCAATTTATGAAATCTGGAAATGTTGGAAAATGTTGACTGACAAGCAAATGTCAGGGCCTTTAGATCCGTATATGATAAGTTGTTTTGTGTGTTTTATGTTATAGATCTGTAGTATGCTATGTGTTCTTTATTCTGAAACTTGAATCAGGTTCATAGCATGTCTAGATTGAAAGATATAGTCAGTCAAATGTAGTTGACCGTTCACGGGAAATGAATTCTGGGTAACCCAGAATTTTCCCAGGAGATCTGACAAGATGTTCAAAGCTCTTGATCTTGCTTTCTGTTAATGTTTTGGTCCATTTGTTGGTTTGTACTTGTGGCCTGCCATGTGACCTACAGATCTAAGTCCTCATAACCTCCAGATCATGAACCGAATCGATTATATTGTTGGTCAAAATGTGTTGACCGATCAGCCATATGAACTTTCTGGAAAACCCAGAAAGTTCAAGACCCGGTTCTTGAGTATCACTTTGACCGAGCTAGATCTTTTGTTTGTAGTGTTAATTTGATGATCTGAAGCTTTGTAGTTGTAGTCTGACATCTTGTCTACATGATATAACCATTCGATCTCATAAACGAAGCATATACTGCAAGTTACAAGGATCGAAAACTAGTACCTCGTCTGTTCTTCATTTTCTGGAAAACCCAGAAAATGAAGAACATAGTTGTCAGACATTTCGGGAGCCCAGATCTTGCTGTTATGTTGTGTTTTGGCTAGGATCTTGGTTGATAATTGTAGTATTACACTTATACTACATAACCATCAGCATTAGCAGACCAGAAATTAAGTGTAGCATGGATTAAATCACGGTCAAACCTACCCACTCGGAGTATGTCAAGAACACTCAAGAACACCTATAGCGTCAGAAAGTGTCGCTATAGGCCTTTAGCGACAGATTATTTTTATTTTTCCGAAAATTAATTTAAAATTAGAAAAAAATGGTTTTTAATTATTAAAAATACAAAATAAATTATAAAAAATTATTTTAAAGTCTGAAAAATAGTTTTTAACTATTTTGAGTATATTTCAAAAATATTTGGTATTTTTGGAATATAAATGGTATTTATTTATTTAATATTAAATAAATTATTAAAAAATAGTTGTAATTCATGAAAAATCATGAAAAAATATTTTATGGTATAAGAAAATATTTTAAGTTATTTTTGATGACTTTTAATATTTTGGGATGAATTTCATTAATTAATCAATATTAATGATAATTAGTTTATTTAATAGATATATTAAATAAATTAAGAAAAAATAGAATTAATGATTTAAAAATCATATAAAATGATTTAAGTATTATAAAAATATTTTAAGTTATAAAAAGTAACTTTTGATATTTTGGCATGAAAATATTAATATTTTAATATTAATAATAATTATCGGATAATGGATTTAAGTGATTAAAAATCATATAAAAATGATTTTAAGGTATTAAAAAATACTTTGTGATATTATAATTATATTATAATATTATGTAAGGATTTTCATTAATATTGTATATTAAATAAATATTAATGATTAAGGTATTATGTGGTATTTAATTTATTTAAATACGGTTTTAAGGATTTAAAAATGTTGATAAATGGTAATAATTATCCGAAAATTATTACGAGCCTAGGAAAAATGTTTTGTCTGCTTAGAAATTATCTGTGTTAATGGTTAAGTGGTTAGACAGAGTTTAATTGAACTTAAACTCGATAAAAGTCCGACTTGACCGTCGGGATGTTAGGATTATGTCGGTTTCAACTCAGACTGCAATAGTTTGACTTGATACCTAGTCTTATGTGCTGTAAAGACTGATAGAATTATGTGGTAATGTGTTTAAGTTATTCTGTGGATAAAAATATAACAGTAATATACTGTGATGATATTATTCTAATATTGGAGATCTATATTATTAATATTAGGTCTTCGGGTAAAGCGTTATAAATTGCGTTGCGGTAATCAACGGTGCAAGCAAGTTTTTCAGTTCTATTATGTTTGTGAATGGAATGCGTTATGTGTTAAATTACATATCATGCTCTATGAATTGTTAAAAGTCAAAATATGACTAAGTTAATTGGGTTATGGAACTCAATCAATATGCTTACATGTTGTATGATGTAACTTGATAAGTTAGAAATGTATAATGCATGAATTAATGTTTTGTAAGAAATTATTGATGCATGTAGAATATGTTTAGTAAAGAATATATGTTGCATGCAGATATGCATATTAAAGGAAATGTAGTGCATATAGAATTGTGTGCTATGTGAAACATGATAGATTGTTAAATTTGCTGGGCTGTCGAGCTCAATCTTGCAAACATAAACTTTTTGCAGGTTAATGATGTTAGACAATATTATTTGCTATAAGGATGATGAAGATTGAACGATGCATAAAATGAATATATTTTCTTGATTTAGAAATGGTATAGATCTATGATTGATAGTTTTATCAAATGTAATTTTCAGCCATGTACAGTTTAAAATGTTGTATAGATAAAGAAGGTTTATTTTGAAATGAGATAGATATGATTCTTAAACAAATGAATTATTTATAGGAACGATAATGCCAAGTTTAGCTTGGGACATAAAGTGCGGCTAGTATGTAATAAAATAGTTTAATAAATGTGTTATATGTTAGAAAATTTATGAATTGTGTATAAGTTAAGGTTACTCGACCTTGGGTAATAGTGTGTAATGTATTGTATAAACAATTTATGTTTATATCTTCCGCAATTAGTGATAGAAATAGTATACCGAGTCCGCGGCGATTTGTGGCCCGGATTCGGGGCTACTACAACTACCGAGTAGTTCAACAGTTTTAACGGTAACACTTTCGCTGTTATTTTTATAAAAATATAATTCTGTCGTATTCTTACTACGACAATACTTCCATTATGGGTCCACCAATAATTGTGCAGTCCTACAGATATTCCCTGACAAAAAGAATATTCCCCGACCAAACAAATATTTTATAACAACTTGCATAATTTGAAAATTTTTCTCATATCACCCTTAACTTTAAATTTTATCAATTTAACTATTTACCAAAATATAAAATTGAATACTTTTATTTCATAAATTTCGGGATCTCACAGAAACATTCATTCAAGGTGGCAGCTCTTATCTTGACTCTTGCATTTGGATCTCCAATGATTAAGTCTTGAGTGTGATCTTTTGCCCATTTGTTTCCTATTGGAACATCTGACCTAATGCCTTGTTGTCTGAGTTCTTTAAGATCAATTTCTGCTTCTTGATGTGGAGGTTCATTGTCTTGTGTAGTTCTCTCTACGATCTCCTCTCCTTGCTCGATGATTTCATTTTTTGGAACAACGATCGTGGTGTTTAGCTCGATGACCTCATTCGTAGTGTCTGAACTGTCGTTCATAGTGTCTTGAGACACTATTTTGTCCTAGTCTGTTTCATCGAAGATGATGTAAATCGAGAATTGAAAACTGAACGTCTTCTTGTTGAACACTCTATAAGCCTTACTGTCTGTGGCATATCCGAGAAAGATTCATTCGTCTAACTTAGGTTGGAACTTTGTCAGATATTGTTTCCCATTATTGAGAATGCAGCATTCACAACCGAATACATGAAATTATCTGACACTTGGCTTTCTTCCTATACATAGTTCGTAGGGAGTCTTCTTTATCGTAGAGTGTATGAGCGATCTGTTCTAAGTGTAGCATGCAATGTTATCAGCTTCTGTCTAGAAGTATTCAGGTAGATGGGCTGCTGCTAGTAGAGTTCTTCCAGCCTCTATCAATGTTCTGTTCTTTCTCACAGCTACTCCATTTTGTTGAGGAGTTTGTGGAGCGGAGAAGTTGTGACTGTTGCCATTGTCTGTGCAGAATTGATCCATCTTTGAGAAGTCGAATTCTCTGCCATGATCACTCATTATAGCCTTGATTTTCTCCCCTTTCTTGTTCATCACCAGTCTGAACATCTTGATTAGTTGGAAGCTTATTTCATCTTTTGAGTTTAGAAAGAACACCCATGTGAATCTGGTGTAGTCATCCACTACGACGAATGAGTATCTCTTCCCTCCAAGGCTTGTTGTTGAAATTGGCCCAAATAGATCCATGTGAAGAAGATGTAGAGGCTTGTTAATTGATTTTATAGTTTAGCTCTTGAATGAGTTTCTAGTCTACTTTCCAAGCTGACAGGCATTGCAAGGCCTTTCTTTGACGAAGCTGAACTTGGGTAAGCCTGCTACTATATCCTTGGAGTCCAGTTTAGACATGATTTTGAAGTTGAGATGCGACAGTCTTCTATCCCATAACCAGCTCATTTCTTCAGATGCTGTAGCCAGAAAGCATATCATCTCGTTCGAACGCAGTTGACCAAGATTAATAGTGTACACTTTTCCTTCTCTTTTTTCTAATCAACTATTTAGAGGATGTCTTTAGATCTATAACTTGACATTGATTATTGAGGAAGGTGACTTGATGACCCTTGTCGTAGAGTTGGCTTATGCATAGAAGATTGTCTTATAATCCCTCCATATAGGCTACTTTATTGAAGGATACTACACCATTCCCAACTGAGCCATATCCTCTTATCTTGCCTGAGCCATTGTCTCCGAAGATGACTGACGTACCCTCATTCTCTATGAAGTTAGACAAGAGGGCTTTGTTCCCGGACATGTGCCTTGAGCATCAACTATACAGATATCAGGTTTTGATCGTGGAGCTCTGTTCTTGTGGTAAGATTAAGCTCTCATTTTGGTACCCATACTTGCATGGGTCCTACTTTGTTAGTACCCTTGGGAACCTAAATTTGCTTGATTTTGGGTCTCATATGCATAGGATTATGGTAGCATATTGCAACCTTGTGACCAATCTTATTACATACAAAGCATCTAATATGATGCAAGCATGTGTGTATATGGATTCTTCCACCATTTGGACTTATGTAGGTTCTTAGCAATCATTCATTTATACTGGTTGTCCTTTTTCCATGTGTCCTTGTGATTCATGATTTGTGAGGAGTGAAGTTTATCTCTACTTCCTTCCAAGTTGGTTCGTGAAGTTGATTTTACTCGACTCTACGACCCTTCTAGGTTGGAGAGTAGTGACTAAGTTACTCTTCTCTTTTCTGAAACCTAGGCCATCATGGGATCCTTTATTCCTTAGAACATGGATTGGATCAGAAGAGCAGGGTTGGAAATGTTCTTCTTTCTGTGAGGATTTTACAAATGTAATGCTTCTACTAAAACTTGAAACATTACTAGAGTTAGTTTCCTTTATCTTTTCCACATATGGTTCTGAGGTGGATTCCCTAAAACCTAAACCTATTCTGTCAAGTGCACTTCTCTGACTGGAGATCAGGGAGTCCATGGAAGAAGAGGATTTATTCCATATAGAGATTGTTTTTTCTAGTTCCTCAATTTTAGAGGTTAGACTTGACTCACTTTGTGCATGAAGTTCATTTATCTATTTTAAGAGCTTATTCTCATCTTCAAATTTAGAGAGAGAGTTAGTACTTAAAAGAGCTATTTCTAGTTCTTCAAGAAATTTCTCTTTCTCTTTTTGAAGAAGAGAATAATCTTTGGACAGAATTCTGAACCATTTCATGTATTTATGTAGGTCAGATGTTATGCCATGTGGTGCAGTTCTTAAATCATCAATGTCTACATCAGGAGAGTTAAAGTCAAATACCTCATCTATACTTACTTAATGAATGTTAGTGCTCTTCTTATCATTTAAATGTTTCGCCATCAGACAAAGATTTGCCATTTGAGGATCTTCATCATCTCCAGATTTGGGAGATGAGTCATTGTCTGAGTCACTCCATAATCCTCCGGCCACTAGACCTTTATCTTTCTTGTAGGGCCTCTTGTTGACTTTGAATTCTTTCTTTGAATTGGATTTTCTCTTTAGTTATTCTCTAAGAGGCTTGTTGCAGTTTGCAATGAAGTGGCCAGGCTTTTTGCAGTCATAGCATAAGTCATTTATTTGCTCATGGATGTTGTAGTTGTTGACTTTCTTTGGTTTGCTTATTCTACCTTGACGCATGAACCTTTTGAGTCTTCTTACTAGGATTGCAAGGTCCTCATCATCATCTTCATCATAGCCAGAGTCATTTTCAGTGTTGGCTTTAGAGATGCTATCTATTACTTTGAGGGAAACCCCTTTGTCCTTCTTCATTCCTTCAGATAGAGTTTTTACTCATTGAGTCATCTCTAGTTCATAAGTGAGAAGGCTTCCATATAACTATTGGACAATCATTTTATGGAGATTCTTTGATTCTCTGATGGCAGTGGTTTTGGCATCCCACTTTCTTGGTAAGGCTTTCATGAATTTTATGATTTGATCCTTATTTGGATAGATCTTTCCAAAGACTCGAAGAGAGTTGAGCAGAATATTGAATCTTTCGTAGGTGGAAGTGACATTTTCTCCTTGAACGTGGACAAACATTTGATATTGCTAAATTAGGAGAGATTTCTTATTTTTTTTACTTCTTCTGTTCCTTCATGCATGATGATGAATGTTTCCCATACTTCCTTTGTTGTTTTGATATTGACCACATTCTCAAATAGTTCACCTTTTAAGGATTAGAACAAAATGTTCTTGGCCTTTTTGTCGAGTTGTACAACTTTCTTTTCATTTTCAGTCCATTCTGCTTTGACATTGATCTGAATTTTGTTTGGGTCATCTGAAGTTAGTGCAAGCTTTGTAGGAATGTAAGGCCTATTCTAAACAGTTTCAAATAGATCTTCATCTATTGAATCCACATAGGCTTGCGTACGAACTTTCAAGTTGGCGAATATCTTTGTTGCAGATATGTGGCTTACTGCCTCTTCCGGTCTTTGATTCGATTATCAGATGTGCCATTGGATCAACTTAAGCTTTTTAGGCTATTTGATAAAACCTGCTCTAATACCAATTGTTAGTTCCAAAAGGCACAATAGTTATCTAGAATGGGGGATTCAATAGAAATTTTAAAATTCTTTTACAAAATACTTGTTAGTTTAGATAATGATTTAAACACAGTGAAATTTAAGATTTGTTTGTTTTCCGTTTAAGATATGAGTTAATAGGAGTTAAGCAGTTATAGCAAGAATATAAGAGACATAGTGTTTTTAAGTGGTTCAGAGCACTCAAAGCTCCTAGTCCATTCTTCTACTCCTCGAGTAGGAAATCTACTAAGGATATCTTTACAATCTCTGAATCTCACAGATTCCTTCAAGACCAACAGTCTTGGAACTTCTTAGTCACTTTTGAACTCTTTAAGTCCACCAGACTTGGTACTTCTCAGTTCACTTAGAACTCTTCAAGTCCTTCTGAGTTGGAACTTCTTACTTCACTTGATAGTAGTTGAGTTCTTGAATGGTGCTACTCAGTTGTCGTTAAGCTTGTGTTCCAAAGAACTGAGTAGCTGAGCAAGCTTTCTTTTTTCAGATCGTAGAGTTGAGCGTGGAGTGTTCTTCAACATTTTTGTTCAGTGCTTGCTTAACTTCTTTCATCTGCTGATGTTTTGTATAAATGATTCCTTTGAAATGTATCTATTGAAGACATTTGTTGAAGCATTAAATGCATTTGACATTTCTGAGCTTTGATGGGGACTTTTTACATTACTTCTAATTTGCAGTCTGGCCCACTCATATAGCAGACTGATGTCTCACCTAACAACTAAAAAGGTGTTTTCTACTAACCCATAATACTTTCCTTAACTTCTTTAATATGTTTGTTTGTTATATACTATGGATGACTGATGTGACATTGATGCTCCCGAGGACTTCAACGTTTATAATCCATTCCATATTTGTTGTGATTTACCTTTAAACAAATGGACAAGGCTTCATGCTTCTGACACCGACAGATGATGCTCTACGATTCTGATCGTGGTGTCTTGCCACCTTGGTGCTTGATCCGATACTAGCAAATGAGAACACTATGATTTCTCTTAAGTACAGGCACACTACAATCTTCACTTGCTTGACTTGCAAACTCTATGCTTCCGAGAGCACACTACTATCTCTTAGTTGGCCCAGCAAGCATTTGGACCACTCTACGATTCTAGGAAAGGCACTCCAAGGCAGACACACTATGATTCTCGATGCTCTACAATCCTTCCTTGGCTTCTGCAATCTCTTGATTAGCTTGATAGACTACGATTCTGTTGAAACCTATCTATTACATCTCAAAATATAGATCAAACTAACAACTTTGATCTTTTTATCTATACATTCATGTGTAGAATTATAAACAATAAAAGATCAGATCAACCTAACAATTTTGATCTACCACTAAGTCCTTGTATATATATTCCTTGAAGGACTTTGATATAATCATGAATATTAGTATATAATCATGAATATTTCTTAGATTGAGAAATCTCCTAACAAATACGTTTCTTTGTAATATACTAAGGATGAGTGATGTGTCATTGGGATTCTCGTTAGTCTCAACATCTATAATGCATTCCTCATTTATTGACTTTTATCTTTAAATAAATGGACAGGGCACGATGCTTCTGATGTAGACAGACGATACACTACGATCATGATCGTGTTGTCTTTCCACCTTGGTGCTTGATTCATTAATAGTAAATGAGAACACTATGATTTCTGTTAAGTACTGGTATACTACAATCTTCACTTGCTTGACTTGCAGACTCTACGCTTTCGATAGCACACTACGATCTCTAAGATGGCTCGGTAGGCGTTTGGACAACTCTACGATTTTTGGAGAGGCCCTCCAAAGCAGATGAACTATGATTTCTCGATGCTCTACGATTCTTCCTTGGCTTCTACAATCTCTTGACTGGCTCAACAGACTATGATTATGTTGAAGCCTATCTATTACATTTTAAGACATATATCAACCAAATAGCTTTGATTTTTTCTTCCATACATTCATTTACAGAATGATAAACATTAAAGCTCAGATCAACCTAACAAGTTTGATCTACCACTAAGTCCTTGAAGGTCTTTACATATAATCATGAATATTTACTTTTAACATCAAATTTAAATATGCAATCTCCCAACAATCTCCCCATATTTGATGTTGACATAACCAAGGAGATCTGTATCATGATTATCAATTTCTAGATGCAGTTGCTAGAAAGTAAATATGACTTAGTGTTTCAGTGAGCAACTGAAATCTCTAAAGAATAAGCATGAATTTATTGATGTTTGTAAAAAAAGATATTACAATTAATCTTAGTTACATTAATAAGAAATGAGTTCCAACTTATCTCGATGTCTTTTGTCTTTTATTCCTTGGAGGAGTGGCATATTTTGCAACTCTCCTTCTCCTGTTGGCTTTGTCTCTCCATGTTATATCTTCCAGCTCGTTTTGACTTAGTTGTTCTCAATGATCGTGTCTGTTCATGAACGCATGACCTCCAATTGGGATATTTAGGCCAGTAGTGGTTACACCTTGTGAGCTAGGAGATGACTCTTGACTCCTTAGCGGTCGTGGAGTCTGATGGCGAGGCTGTCTTGCAGGAGGGCTCCTTGAAGATGGAGCAATGAATTTGCCTCTGCCTTTGAATTTCTCTCCATCCCTTTTATTCTCCCCCTTTATGTCAGCATCAAGAGTTTGAATGTCTTCAGATAGTCGAGTCATGCCTTAGACGAGCTCGTGGAGCTGGTTCTTGGAGTGAGCAATATCTTCACGGTTTTCTTAGACCAGAGACTCTGTTCGAGATTCCATCTTCTGTAGAATGGCCAAGATAGTTTCTGTTTGTTGCATTTGGCATATAGAAAATGCTTGGAATTCTTTCATTGAAGTTTGTAGACTTGTGAGACTTTTCATCATAAGATTATTTTGGGATTTCTGAGTATTCTGCAAAATGAGAAATGCTTCCCTGTGTTTCTTGGCATCCTGAAAGTGAATTTGATCCCTTTAATTGATACTCTGAATCATTTCCTTTATGATCTCCTTAAGCTTCTTTGTAAGTTCAGTACATAGATTGCTGGGGAGGGTGTTGGCAACATCGATCAAATGAGTCAGCCTTAGATGAACAAGGTCTGAGTGAACTTCAAGATCTTCTTGTATGTCCTTGGTCACCTTCAAAGATGCTTTAGACAACTCCATTTTGGTATGAAGATCTGATATGAGCTCAAGGAGTTGTTGATTATTTGGAGGAGAGGCTCTAGTATATTGATCTTGCATATTATAAAGAGTAAGATCAAGATCGAAATAGTTATTTGTTAATGAGGAAGGGATATCTGATGGAGGAGCAGGTGTGTGAGGTTGAGTCTCAAGAAGAGGTGACTCTACGATTTGAGCAGGTGACTCTACGATTGGATTTGGATCAATAATCATAGAGTGAGAGATGATAGGAGACTGGATCAATACAAAATTAGGCATGTTTGGTTCATCAATTATAGAATGTTGGGATTATGTAATTGGAAATTGATTTAGTGGACTTATTATCACTTTCAACCATCTTGGCAATTCATAGAATTGGTTGAAGGTTGATGGTGAACAGTGACTAACCCTAAAAGAGATGGTATTAAATTGTACCTCACGCCCATTTTCTGAATAGGGACCACTAGTAATCATCTTTCGGGCAAAAGTGAGGTTGGCTGGGAATCCATGAGCTTGCACGGAGATTGCTGGATAAGTTTTGAAGGTCCAGAACATGTGATCCCAGGAGTTAAGGATTTGGGCTCTGTGAAAGGGGATCATAGGTAGATAGGAGAACATTTGATTGTAGTTGGCTCCCCTATACCCATCCCAGCCCACTGTAATAATCTCAACTTCGTCATCCTCTTCTTCTTCTCTGTCTTCATTTGAAGTTTCCACTACATCAATCATCTCTATTTCTCTTCTTTGTTCTTCTACTTTCTCCACCTCCATAGCTTCAACCCTCTCCATTTCTTTAGTTTCAGAAGCTAAGATCTCTTGAGGAGCTGAGGGAGGTTCATGCTAATCTTTTGGCAATTCCTCCTCAACTATAGCCTTATTTGACACAGGGACTTCGTTAGGCTCCCTCTTAATTTGATAATTCATTTGAACTTTAAGCACCTCCCCCTCAGCTAGAGCATTCTCTAGTACAGGAACTTCAGGAAGCTCCTGGAAGCTCCCCCTTAACTCGAGCTATATTCTCATTACTTGCTTCGGGTAGCCCTTTCTCAGCAGTTATTCTTCTGTCCTCCTCCTTTAATACTCCTTCATTGACAAGAATATATTTCTTGACAAGTTTTCTCTTTATTTTCTTAGGCTGAACCACAGCCTCAGTATTCTCTTTTTCTTTAGCTATGAAAGTTTGACCATCTGAGAAACTGGTGCAGCATCCACTTCTGGAGTGATGTCAAGTCTGGACTCTATGATCGATAGAGACTCTATGATTGAAGAGAACGAAGACTTCTTTGACTTATGCCAACATTTTCCCTTCTTAAGCAGCTGTGAGATTGTAGCTCTATCTTTTTCTTCTTCTTCAAATTGTTGTGCTTTCCCCTCAATTTTCTTCAGAGTTTTAGTGCCTGAACTCTCTTGAGGTGCATCAGTGGTTGAACCTTAAGGCTCCTCTATTGTTTGAGCCTTTATTTTCCTCTTTCCCTTGCTTTTTTTGACCAAAGCGATGGGTTCTGCTTTATGATTTCTCCTTGTTCATCAATTTCCTTCACCACTATCATGTATCTTGGTATCCCAGACTCCTTCGCTTCACCAGTCCTTCCACTGGATTCAGACATCATTCTGACATTTTCTGCTGGATTTCTTTTCCAGTTTTGAAACAGATGCTGGGTCATTGATAAGTAGATTTTATATCTACTTATCCGGTATCTGTTACTTGAATTATTTGCTTAAACTCATGTTTCTTAGTTACTTTTCATGCATTTTGTGTTCATTTTGTAGGTTATATGTTTGGGAGCGGTGTGAGCGACTATTGGTAAGGAAAAAGCAAGGAAAACACAAAGAAAAGTAATTCGGACATCATTTGGGCTTTCATATTTATTTCATGTTCTTGGCTTGAAACTTAGATTATATTGTAGAGCTATTTCTTAGCATTCCGGAACATCTTGAATCATTTCAATCGGAGTTCGGATGCAAAAGTTATGATCTTTGTACCAACGGACGTCGAATGTTACTGTTTTGGGTGGCCACTTTCATAACAGTCACTTCCAGCCAAATTTCAACCTTTATTTGTTATTTATTTCTCAAATCTCAAAGAATGAAAGTTGTAGAGCTCGTCGATAGCTTTGATTTTATAGTTAGCGGGCCCCGTAACTCCTCCCGGATCAAAGGTTATGACCATTTTACCAGGGACACTGTGCCAGAAATTGGACCCCCGTCGGGGTAGGCTTTTCCTTCATAAAACCCCCACCGAGGCGAGCATAGCAGCTGTAAAACAGTAGGTACCCCCGTCGGGGCGGGCCCTTTAAGCCTTAGGACCCCCGCCGGGGCGGGGGTACGCGCAGAAGAGCAAGTTTTTGTCTAAATTTGAGTTTGGGAAGGATTGTTTTGATCCAATTGACTCAAGGACTTCCAAGAAGACTTAAAGACATGTAAAAAGGCTTATAAAAGGAGGAGAATAACAAGGATTAAAATAGAGATAACAGAGAAGGAAGATTCCATTAGATTATATTAGAGTAAATTAGATCAAAACACTAGTTCTAAAGAGTTTTTGGAGATTGAAGCAACTTGGAGACCATTGAAGATTCAAAGTAGGAGGAAGGAGAGAGCATCAAATCTATATACAATAGAATATATCTTTACATAATGGACTTCTTAAGGATAATATTAGTTTGAATGAATGAAATACATGAAAAGGCGTAAATGAATGAATTTAGACAAAAACTTAAGTTTGGGGGAAAAAATTGGGATATATAAGCTGAAAAAAATGAATAAATATCGTGGCTAGTCTTGTTTCGGGGCCTTTGTTACTTGAGCAAGTACGCCCGAGGGGATTGTGTTTACACCTTGCGCCCTAAGTTCTTATATGGTTTGGGAGTCGTTTGTTAAAAGCTCGCTAAGGGGTAGCATTGTTAACCTAATGGAATGAGACATTACACAGTCATTGTTAAAAAAAAGAAAGTAAAAAAAAAAAAACAAACAATAAAACAAGAAAAGAGCAAAAAGCCCGTAATGAAAACTAAAGCATAAGTATCTCGGATTGGACTCTTGAACTTGGTGGATATTTGACTTTAGTTGGATCTAACTTGTTCGTGAATTTTGTGAGTTTTCATTGTATGATGCCTTTAAAGAAAACAATTATTTGTTAAATTTTATTTTATATCAATTAGCATTGTTGTTGAGCACACACGCAATATACCAGTAATAACAGTTTAAGACTTGATGATTGACTAGGAAATTGTTGATTGGTTTTGATATGAAGTATTTTCGTGTTTGCTTGATTGCTCTAAGGCTGAGTGAATAGATTTGATTCTATCAATACTGCTGGATTCGTAGGCATATAGATTAGTTGCATTTCATTGCATTATTTTGTGTTGTTTGGGGACAAACAACAGTTTAAGTTTGGGGGTATTTGAAAAGTAGATTTTATATCTACTTATCCGGTATCTGTTACTTGAATAATTTGCTTAAACTCATGTTTCTTAGATACTTTTCATACATTTTATGTTCATTTTGTAGGTTATAGGTTTGGGAGCGGTGTGGGCGACTATTGGTAAGGAAAACGCAAAGAAAAGCAATCCAAACATAATTTGGGCTTTCATATTTATTTCATCATTTGGACTTTCATGTTTAGGATGCAAGAGTTATGATCTTTGTACCAACGGACGTCGAACGTCACTATTTTGGGTGGACATTTTCATAGCAGTCACTTCCAGCCCAATTTCTACCTTAATTCATTCTTTGTTTCTCAAATCTCAAAGAATGAACATTGTATACCTCGTCGATAGCTTTGATTTGATAGGTCGCAGGACCCGTAACTCCTCCTGGATCAAAAGTTATGGTTATTTTACTAGAGGACACTGTTGTAGAAATTGGACCCCCACCGGGGCAGGCTTTTCCTTCATAAAACCCCCGCTGGGGCGGGTATAGCGGCTGCAAAATAGTAGGTACCCTCGCCAGGGCGGGCCCTTTAAGCCTTAGGACCCCTGCCAGGGCAGGGGTATGCGCAGAAGAGCCAGTTTTTGTCCAAATTTGAGTTTGGGAAGGATTGTTTCGATCCAATTGACTCAAGGACTTCCAAAAGGACTTAAACACATGTAAAAAGGCTTATAAAAGGAGGAGAATAACAAGGATTAGAGGAGAGATAAAAGAGAAGGAAGATTCCATTAGATTAGATTAGAGTAAATTTGATCAAAGCACTAGTTCTAAAGAGTTTTTTTTTAGATTGAAGCAACTTGGAGACCATTGAAGATTTAAAGTAGAAGGAAGGAGAGAGCATCAAATCTACAGACAATAGATTATATCTTCTCATCTTTTTCTATCTTTGTCTTTTAATGTGTATTCAAGTGTGGATTCTTAGTTTTAATTCAATGAACTAATTCTTTGTTTGAGATTACAACGGATCTTATTGTGTAGTTTATTTTAATATTCCTCGCTATCAATTATTATGTTCTATTGTGAGGATTTTCTATTGTGATTTGGACTTAATTGCTAAATTGCCTAGCTAATAATTATCGTAACAATCTATATGAACTCAAGAGATGAAGTATAGATTTAGATCTGATCATAATAACATGTGTTTGTGATTTCTGCATAGATGGAATTCATGATTCTTGTTTAGGATAGAAATATGCCTTTACGCCATATGTAATCTTATAGAGAACTTGTGTTTTAAATCATTTTTAATTGTAATTCACATAGAGATATAGTAAATTAGTTAATTATGGTGTCTTGCTTAATTCTATCATCTGTGGATTTAATTGAGTATGGGTATTATGCATCGAGAGGTGGTTTTATCTGCTTTAGTGTTCTTGATTAACAATTCAGAATAGAGAATAATTGATGAGAAGCGTGTTAACTTAAATGAAGAAATAAGTGAAGTTATGATCTAAAATCTCCGTAATCTTAATTTAACTAGTGGAATTTAATAGTAGTTTAATTATATAATTTGAAATTCATTCGATTAAATAATATTAAGTTGGTTACGGGTTAGTACTTGGTGATTTTTATTAAACAATTCCTCATGGGAATGATATTGTACTTTCACTTTATTACTTGTTGACCACGTATACTTGTGTGTTGTGTGTAATTAGATTTTACCCAACAGTCATCCTTCTGCTAGGATTGATAGATTTTCCTTTAATATCCCCAATTTTTTATCACTCAGTGCTGATTACAGGATGATGCTTATAAACCGCCCGCAAAGCATCTTTCTAGAGATCATTGATTTCTTTGAACTAAGTATCCATTTCCCAATCCAATCGATGAGTAGGGACCCATAGTTGAGTTGAATCCCAAAGAAGATTGTTGTCATGTGCTTAAGTTACACTTCATTCACAAAGTCATGGCCAAATCTCTTACAACATATGCATTTCCTTGCACTGAGGTTGGTTGAGCGTTTCTAACAGCTACAGTTTCTGCTGGTAGAGAGAGAGGAATAAGCTTTTTGAACTTCTGAGGTGAGTTTTCAAAAAGACCTTTTCAAACTATCTTGTAACTTCCCTCCTCTCGATCTGCTTAGTGGTGCATGTGTCAAGTCCTGCTTGGCTCTACCTTTTTAACTAATGTGGAAAATACTGATATACCCTTAGCTCCCCCTGAGCTAATGTATCCTTTGGGAGGACTACGATTGTCGAGGTTGCACTATGATCGTTAAGGTTGCATTACGATCGTTGAGGTTGCACTACAAACATGGTCTGTCCTGGTCCTTGTGATGAACATTGACTTAGCATTCCTTCTAGGTTAAGGAAGCTCTGGAAAGGCCAACCTCTTAGAATGAACTTAGGATCATGTTTATCCATATGGCGCTTATCAGAGGGATTTTTTTAATTTGTTAGGAATGTTGTCATCACATGATGCTTCTTTGTAATGTCGAGGAAGCTCTACGGTCGTAGACCTCCTTTAGTCATTTCTACAATTTTGAACATAGCCTTTAAATTTGCATGGTTAGCATAAACTAGAGCATAGATTTTATGGTTGTAGATTTAGCATGCCTAACTCACTTATCAATTTATTAAATTTGGATTCATCTAGAGGCTTTGTAAAGAAGATTGTTGTCATGAGATTAAGTTACACTTCATTCACAAAGTCATGGCCAGAGCTCTTACAACATATGCATTTCCCAACAATGTTAGCCAAAAACTCATACCTTTAAGGAAACACTTTCTTCTTGTACCCCTTGACGGTCTAAAACTTTTTATGATGCATCTTCTTCAGTCCTTCATGAAAGTTAATGACCTCTATAGATAGAAGTGCATTTGATTTGAAACTTATGGCTAGGTTTATATCTTTAGTTTTGAGTTTAATTTTCTCGCCTTTGACCCTTGTGGTGATAACATCATTCTCAAGAGCTCCATTTTAGTAGAACCCTTTCACAAGCTTCAGTTACATCAATGTGCTGGTGCCCAGAGCTTCTTCAAGACCATCTTTCCTCAATAGAGACAAAATTTTGTGGAATTCAGGGTCAATTGTCATGAACTCGTCAAAGCAAAGTTTGTAACCAGTAATAACATTTGAAGCCTCCATTGATTTCTTTACACTTAGGTTGGTTGAGCGTTTCGGACAGCTACGATTTCTGCTGGTAGAGAGAGAGGAATAAGCTTTTTAAACTTCTGAGATAAGTTTTCAAAAAGACCTTTTCAAACTATACTTGTAACTTCCCTGCTCTCGATCTGCTTAGTGGTGCATGTGTTGAGTCCTGTTTAGCGCTACCTTTTTAACTAATGTGGAAAACACTGATATACCCTTAGCTCCCCCTGAGCTAATGTATCCTTTGGGAGGACTACGATCGTCGAGGTTGCACTATGATCGTTGAGGTTGCACTACGATCGTTGAGGTTGCACTACAAATATGGTCTGTCCTGGTCCTTGTGATGAACATTGACTTAGCATTCCTTCTAGGTTAAGGAAGCTCGGGAAAGGCCAACCTCTTAGAATGAACTAAGGATCATGTTTGTCCATGTGGCGCTTATCAGAGGGATTTTTTTAATTTGTTAAGAATGTTGTCATCACATGATGCTTCTTTGTAATGTCGAGGAAGCTCTACGATAGTGGACCTCCTTTAGTTATTTCTATGATTTTGAACATAGCCTTTAAATTTGCATGGTTAGGATAAACTAGAGCATAGATTTTATGGTTGTAGATTTAGCATGCCTAACTCACTTATCAATTTATTAAATTTGGATTCATCTAGAGGCTTTGTAAAGAAGATTGTTGTCATGAGCTTAAGTTACACTTCATTCACAAAGTCATGGCCAGAGCTCTTACAATATATGCATTTCCCAAAAATGTTAGCCAAAAACTCATACCTTTAGGGAAACTCTTTCTTCTTGTACCCCTTGACGGTCTAAAACTTTTTATGATGCATCTTCTTCAGTCCTTCATGAAAGTTAATGACCTCTATAGACAGAAGTCCATTTGATTTGAAACTTATGGCTAGGTTTATATCTTTAGTTTTGAGTTTAATTTTCTCGCCTTTTGTAAAGTCCCCGAACCCAGATACTTGAAACCCGAACTCGGTACTTCACGATACCATTTCTATGAGCGGAATACTACTACTAATAATAATAATAATATAAAACTTAAACTTGAATTTATAAATACATTAGAGTCTTTCTCCCAAGTACGTAACCTTTAAACATTCATTAAATGTCATAATATATATAAATATATATATATCATAGTCTTCATAATCTAAAACTACTACAAACAGTAGCTTAAAAAGTCATTCAGCAACTTTGCCTTTTCCCTTGTTCTTGACTGATCCTTCTGGTCCTTCACACTTAACTAAAAACATTTAAATTAAGCAAAGATGAGCATTTGATTGCCCAGCAAGTATTATATATATATAGGCTGAAAGAATTTAAATGTTTTCTTTATAATATTCTTCTTCAACTAGTCAGTAGTTGTGAAGTAATATGTGCCAATAATAAAATCATAACAACCCTCTTTCAAATTTTTGAAACTACGTATTGACTATACATGGGTTTCTGTGACATACTATGAACATTGTTTTCATTTTCGAAAAGGTTTGAACAGAAATTCATCTGTAAACCGTCATGACTTACGGGCACGGAGGGTGATCAGCCCCATTGTACCCTATATTGATCAATACTACATGTATAAGAACGATGTTATCGTTCACTCTGTCCGCCTTGGGCGCATAAAAATTTTCCCATTATCGGGATGTTCATACCTGTCGGGTTTTTATAACAAAGGTCTTATCTTATTCAACAATAATATATAATTCAACATATATGTATATCAAAGGTGTATCAACATGCGATTGAATACAATGATTATCCAAGTGGGGACACTTGTATAATCATTTCTAAAAATTAACGAACAGAATATATATTCGAATTATCATATACTAACATGTTGATAATCAATGGGCGTATATAATATAAGTTTAACAATCTGTACAATAATAACAATATTTCTGAACTTCTCACTTCTGTCTATTGCATAAAGAAAATGCAAAGTTAGGATACTTGCCTGATGCGCTGCTTACACTTTGCAACTTAGTTTTATCTTTTATGAAATCACCTAACATTAATCAGATTATTTTACTGATTAGTACAACATAACGTACATATAACACTGCCTATTGCAGTCAGCACAATCCCTATTCACATTGTCACACATGTTCAACAATCGTTGACTCATAATCAAACATCAACACCTTCCTAATCACATTGTCATACAACCTTGATAACCATTGAATCACAAATAAACAGTTAATTAACCAATTTATCTAAGTCCAGATCAATTTCTGATCTATGTCGGTCTACCGACAGCTTTATCGGTTAAATATCGAGTCTAAGACTCTAATCCGTAGTTCAATATCCATTTGGATAACTTAAACATCAGTCGCACTATTTTTCATGACTTTATAATAATTATTAAATAATTATTATCATTTATCATATTTTTGAAATATCAGAATCATTATTAAATGATTTAAACAATTCTATTATCATTAATATTTAAGTAATATTAAACTATTAATGAAACCATTGCCAAAATATTAAAGTTATGTATAATAAATCAAAATATTTTTAAAGTATTTATAATACCCTTAAATGATTTTTAAATAAAACCATTTTTAAACTATTTATTTAATATAATTATTAAATAAATTTAATATCATTAAATAATCATTAATATTAAATTATTAATGAAATTATCCTTTAAATATTAAAAGTTATATTTTATAACTTAAAATATCTTTAAACACTTTATTTTCATTTAAAATTATTATTATAATATAAAAATCATTTTTAAACTAAATTATTTAATATAATTATTAAATAACTTTAATATCATTAACAATAATTAATTAATGAAATTTACCTTTAAATATTAAAAGTTATATTTTATAACTTAAAATATTTTTAAATATCTTATTATTATTTAAAATGATTTTTAATATAATAAAATCATTTTTAATTCATTTATTTAATCCATTTAATAAATAACTTAATTATCATTAATATTAATTTATTAATGAAAATTATCAAATAATATTAAAAGTTATCAAAAATAACTTAAATTATTTTCTTATATCATAATATAATTTTAAATGATTTTTCATGAATTAAAATCATTTTTAAATAATTTATTTAATATTATAATTAAATAAATTAATTACTTTTAATATTCCAAAGATATTAAATATTTATGAAATATATTTAAAATAATTAAAAACTAATTTTCAGAATTTAAAATAATTTTTAATAATTTATTTTGTATATTTAATAATTAAAAATTATTTTTTTCTATTTTTTTTATTAATTTCCGGAAATTTAAAAGAAATCTGTCGCTAAAGACCACCTATAGCGATAGAACCGTCGCTATAGGTGTTCTTGGTGTTCTTCAATAAACCCAGAAATTCATCACCAGTTACCGAGTTGGTATGTTTGACCAACAATATTTCATCACACAGAGTGTTTTTTGACCAACTATGAACTAGATCTTGTAAACAAAGTTCAATACTACACGTTGTAACAAACAACTTGATTAAACAACCTAACACAAGCTAGATCTAAGCGTTCCAAGATGCTGTCAGAGCTGTTCTTCATTTTCTGGGTTACCCAGAAATGAAGAACAGTTCGACTTACCACTTTTGATCGACTATAGCGTACAACATATGAACTGTTCATGTGATTTAAGACTTCTGAATTCTAGCCCACATGTAACACTACATATCTATCACATAAAATCATAATATCAACAATAAAACAGCCAAATTCGACTCGGTCAAAGGCTATCAGAACACTCATGTATAAAGTTTCTGGGTTTTCCAGAAACGCTTAATCAGTGACTTGTGGTCTACTTTGACCACTCACTCAACTCGATATATTTATGTTATGAAGGGTATAAAGATATACATCTTGAGTCCATCTAACATACTACAACATGAAGTCAAGAACAAAAACAAAAACACAAAAACCTGACAGATCTAGAGCCTTAAACATCTTGTCAGATACTGGAAAATGATTTCTGGGTTACCCAGAAATCTTCCAGTCATGCTCGGTCAACCGAGTTTAACCAACAATAACATGCAATCTACACATCTCCTGACCCTGATTCCAGTTTTAGATTAAAGTGATCATAACATACTATGAAGTTAAACATTTAAACAACCAAAAACACAAACAGAATGAGATCTACATGGTCTGACATTCATTGTCAGACCTCAAAATACAAATTTTCCAGATTCGATAAATCTTCAAATCCGAGCCTCTAGATGTTATGGATCTAACATCTAGCAACCCAGATCATATATTTACACTATATCTAACATGTATAACACAAAAAAACTAACATCTAACATCAGATTTTTGGACAGAATTTGAATTAGGGTTTTATACCTTCTTGATCGATTTTGATTTCTAAGCTTCTGATTTGTGGTTGGATTTCGTGGGGCTGTTTAAAGGGACTGATCTAGCAACAAATTTCGTTGGTTTGAGAGAAAATGAGAGTTGGTTGAGTATTGAATAAAATTGGCTAGCAAAATCACTTTTTTCTCTCTCTCAATCCTTTATATAGGCATGCTAGATTCATGAATTGGCTGACTTGTTGCTTGTGGCTGTCAATTTCATGCATGTGGAGTTGTTGAGAGTTGTTGAACCACTTCCCCTAATGTCAAAACCTAGGTTTGTAGCTTCAATAATGCAAGAGGGACATTTTTGTCATTTCCTTAAATTTCTAGAAAATTGCCTTAGGGTTTAGGGTTTAGACATTTTAGTGTTTAGGGTTTAACATTTAACCCTTAAAGATTTAGCAACTAGGATTTCAAAAATTTCTAAATTTAGGATTTAGCAATTAGGGTTTATTACAAAAATAATAATATAAAATAACTAAATTTTAGTTTCTAAAATTAGACAATTTATGTTTGTTAATTAGATTAATATTCTAATTACTTTATACCATAACATTAGGGTTTAGATCATATAATTATTGTTGACTTTGCTAATTTAGCAATTAGGGTTTACTCTTTCGGTAATTAGGGTTACCAAATTACAATTATGGTTCCAATTACTAATTTAGTGTTTAATAATTTAGGGTTTAATAATTTAGGGTTGCTAAAATTAACAATTATAGTCGTAGTACTCGTGAATTAATCACATTAATACAATACCCAACAATCTCAAACTCTAATTTCAAATTAGGGTTACTAATTATAGCAATTAGGGTTTCCAAAATTTTAATTAGGGTTTACCTAATTAATACATTAATACATGATATAATTAATATTATACACTTATAAAATAACCTTATACTCTAATTTGGATCTCAAATTAGGGTTTAACATCATTCTAGGGTTTGGTCAAAATACACTGTCATTAACCAACCATTATCAATACGGACATACCGTACATATTCATAGCACTGAAAAATCAAAATATAATTATTATAATATTATTATTCTAATACCTTGACAATTATCCAAAATTAGGGTTTGGATTTCATATCTGATTTATCCTTTCTATTTAACCTTAATAATAAAGGTAAAATAATTAACTTAATAATCTGTTCAAAAATTCATATAATAAAATAAGTATTTTATTTATTCAAAAAAATCACTTCATATATTATTTAAATAATATATGATTATATATTCATGGAAAATAATTAATAAAAACATTTCTATCTTAAAATTAATTATTATAAAAATATACTTTATAATAATCAATTATTCTAAAATAAATTTACTTGTAAATATTCATGTAATAAATATATTTTTTTATTTACCACATAAATACATATACACATAATCTTGTACAAATCCTCATCCTTAAATAATAATAATAAAAAAATTATACGCAAAATTTAAGATTTATTTATATAGAAAATATCGGGTTGTCACACCTTTGACCCTTGTGGTGATAACATCATTCTCAAGAGCTCCATTTCTGTAGAACTCTTTCACAAGCTTCGGTTAGATCAATGTGCTGGTACCCAGAGCTTCTTCAAGACTAGCTTTCCTCAACAAAGACAAAATTTTGTGGAATTGATGATCAACTGTCTTGAACTCGTCAAAGCAAAGTTGGTAACCAGTAATAACATTTGAAGCCTCCATTGATTTCCTTGCACTGAGGTTGGTTGAGCGTTTTTGACAGCTACGGTTTCTGCTGGTAGAGAGAGAGATAGAGAGGAATAAGCTTTTTGAACTTCTGAGGTGAGTTTTCAAAAAGACCTTTTCAAACTATACTTGTAACTTACCTCCTCTCGATCTGCTTAGTGGTGCATGTGTCAAGTCATGCTTGGCGCTACCTTTTTAACAAATGTGGAAAATACTGATATACCCTTAGCTCCCCCTGAACTAATGTATCCTTGGGGAGGACTACGATCGTCGAGGTTCCACTATGATTGTTGAGGTTGCACTACGATCGTTGAGGTTGCACTACAAACATGGTCTGTCCTGGTCCTTGTGATGAACATTGACTTAGCATTCCTTTTAGGTTAAGGAAGCTCGGGAAAGGCCAATCTCTTAGAATGAACTAAGGACCATGTTTGTCCATGTGGTGCTTATCAGAGGGATTTTTTTAATTTGTTAGGAATGTTGTCATCACATAATGCTTCTTTGTAATGTCGAGGAAGCTCTACGATCGTGGACCTCCTTTTGTCATTTCTACGATTTTGAACACAGCCTTTAAATTTGCATGGTTAGCATAAACTAGAGCATAGATTTTATGGTTGTAGATTTAGCATGCCTAATTCACTTATCTATTTATTAAATTTGGATTCATCTAGAGGCTTTGTAAAGAAGATTGTTGTCATGAGCTTAAGTTACACTTCATTCACAAAGTCATGGCCAGAGCTCTTACAACATATGCATTTCCCAACAATGTTAGCCAAAAACTCATACATTTAGGGAAACTCTTTCTTCTTGTACCCCTTGACGGTCTAAAACTCTTTATGATGCATCTTCTTCAGTCTTTCATGAAAGTTAATGACCTCTATAGATAGAAGTCCATTTGATTTGAAACTTATGACTAGGTTTATATCTTTAGTTTTGAGTTTAATTTTCTCGCCTTTGACCCTTGTGGTGATAACATCATTCTCAAGAGCTCCATTTCTGTAGAACTCTTTTACAAGCTTCGGTTAGATCCATGTGCTGGTGCCTAGAGCTTCTTCAAGACCAGCTTTCCTAAACAGAGACAAAATTTTGTGGAATTGAGGGTCAACTGTCTTGAACACGTCAAAGCATAGTCGGTAACCAGTAATAACATTTGAAGCCTCCATTGATTTCCTTGCACTTAGGTTGGTTGAGCGTTTCTGACAGCTATGATTTCTGCTGGTAGAGAGAGAGGAATAAGCTTTTTGAACTTCTGAGGTGAGTTTTCAAAAAGACCTTTTCAAACTATACTTGTAACTTCCCTCCTCTCGATCTGCTTAGTGGTGCATGTGTCAAGTCCTTCTTGGCGCTACCTTTTTAACTAATGTGGAAAACACTGATATACCCTTAGCTCCCCCTGAGCTAATGTATCATTTTGGAGGACTACGATCGTTGAGGTTGCACTATGATCGTTGAGGTTGCACTACGATTGTTGAGGTTGCACTACAAATATGGTCTGTCTTGGTCCTTGTGATGAACATTGACTTAGCATTCCTTCTAGGTTAAGGAAGCCCGGGAAAGGCCAACCTCTTAGAATGAACTAAGGATCATGTTTGTCCATGTGGCGCTAATCAGAGGGATTTTTTAATTTGTTAGGGATGTTGTCATCACATGATGCTTCTTTGTAATGTCGAGGAAGCTCTACGATCGTGGACCTCCTTTAGTCATTTCTACGATTTTGAACATAGCCTTTAAATTTGCATAGTTAGCATAAACTAGAGTATATATTTTATGGTTGTAGATTTAGCATGCCTAACTCACTTATCAATTTATTAAATTTGGATTCATCTAGAGGCTTTGTAAAGAAGATTGTTGTCATGAGCTTAAGTTACACTTCATTCACAAAGTCATGGCTAAAGCTCTTACAACATATGCATTTCCCAAAAATGTTAGCCAAAAACACATACCTTTAGGGAAACTCTTTCTTCATGTACCCCTTGACGGTCTAGAACTTTTTATGATGCATCTTCTTCAGTCCTTCATTAAAGTTAATGACCTCTATAGATAGAAGTCCATTTGATTTGAAACTTATGGCTTGGTTTATATCTTTAGTTTTGAGTTTAATTTTCTCGCCTTTGACCCTTGTGGTGATAACATCATTCTCAAGAGCTCCATTTCTGTAGAACTCTTTCACAAGCTTCGGTTAGATCCATGTGCTGGTGCCCAGAGCTTCTTCAAGACCAGCTTTCCTCAATAGAGATAAAATTTTGAGGAATTGAGGGTTAACTGTCTTGAACTCGTCAAATCAAAGTCGGTAACCAGTAATAACATTTGAAGCCTCCATTGATTTCCTTGCACTGAGGTTGGTTAAACATTTCTGACAGCTACGGTTTCTGCTAGTAGAGAGAGAGGAATAAGCTTTTTGAACTTCTGAGGTTATTTTTCAAAAATACCTTTCCAAACTATACTTGTAACTTCCCTCCTATCGATCTGCTTAGTGGTGCATGTGTCAAGTCCTGTTTGGCGCTACCTTTTTAACTAATGTGGAAAATACTGATATACCCTTAGCTCCCCCTGAGCTAATGTATCCTTTGGGAGGACTACGATCGTCGAGGTTGCACTATGATCGTTGAGGTTGCACTACGATCGTTGAGGTTGCACTACAAACATGGTCTGTCCTGGTCCTTGTGATGAACATTGACTTAGCATTCCTTCTAAGTTAAGGAAGCTCGGGAAAGGCCAACCTCTTAGAATGAACTAAGGATCATGTTTGTCCATGTGGCGCCTTATCAGAGGGATTTTTTTAATTTGTTAGGAATGTTGTCATCACATGATGCTTCTTTGTAATGTCGAGGAAGCTCTACGATCGTGGACCTCCTTTAGTCATTTTCACGATTTTGAACATAGCCTTTAAATTTGCATGGTTAGCATAAACTAGAGCATAGATTTTATAGTTGTAGATTTAGCATGCCTAACTCACTTATCAATTTATTAAATTTGGATTCATCTAGAGGCTTTGTAAAGACATCAGCAAGTTGATTTTCAGTTGGGATGTATTATAAAGATATAGTTCCATTTTGAACATGATCCCTAACGAAATGGTATCTTATTTCTATATGCTTAGTTCTAGAGTGCATGACAGGATTGTGTGTTATTGCTATGGCACTTGTGTTATCACAATGAAAATGCATAGATTTGAAATCAAACCCATAGTCTACTAGCTAATTTTTCATACATAAGATTTGAGCACAACAGCTGCCAACAACAATGTATTCAGCTTCTGCTGTTGAAGTAGATACTGAGTTTTGCTTCTTGCTAAACCAGGACACAAGTTTGTTTCCTAACATCTGACAAGTGCCACTGGAACTTTTTTTTATCGATCTTGCAACCTGCAAAATCAGCATCTGTATATCATGTGAGTTCAAAGGAGGACTCCTTGGGATACCAAAGTCCCAAGTGAGTTGTGCCTTTGAGATACCTGAAAATCCTTTTTACAGCACTTAAATGTTATTCCTTAATATTAGCTTGGAATCTAGCACAAATGCATGTTACAAACATTATGTCTAGTCTACTGGTAGTTAGATATAGAAGAGAGCCTATCATACCTCTGTATTGAGTTATATCAATACTTTACCTTTCTCATCTTTGTCAAGCTTGGTTGCTGGAGCAATTGGTGTTTTCATGGTAGAGGCTAATTCCATGCCATACTTTTTAAGTAAGTCTTTAATGTACTTGGCTTGGTTTATGAAGATTCCTTCATCAGTCTGCATTACTTGCAATGCAAGGAAGAAATTTAGCTCACCCATCATGCTCATTTTGAACTTGCTCTGCATAAGCTTGGCAAATCTCTTACACATTTTTTCATCAGTAGAGCCAAACATAATGTCATCAACATATATTTGAACTAATAAGACTTTGTCTTTGTGCTTTCTAAGAAATAATGTCGTATCTACTCTACCTCTAATGAAACCATTTTCAATAAGAAAGTTGGTTAGTGTCTCATACCATGCTCTAGGTGCTTGTTTAAGACCATATAAGGCTTTGTCGAATCTATAGACAAGATTAGAAAGAGTTGGATTGATGAAACCAGGAGGTTGCTCCACATATACTTAATCTTGAAGTTTACCATTTAGGAATGAACTTTTGACATCCATTTGAAAGACTTTGAATTTCATATGGGCAGCAAAGGCAATGAATATCCTGATGGCTTCTAATCTGACAACAGGTACGAAGGTCTCGTCATAGTCAATGCCTTCTTCTTGAGAGTAACCTTTGGCTACTAGTCTTGCCTTATTCCTTGTTATTACTTCATCTTCATCCATCTTGTTTCTGAAGACCCACTTGGAGCCAATGACTGGATGGCTTTTTGGTCTTGGAACTAATCTACATACCTTTCTTCTTTCAAACTAATTTAGTTCTTCTTGAATAACTTCTATCCAACTTGAGTCTTCCATATCATCTTCTATCTTCTTGGGTTCCATTTATGAAAGAAAGATTAAATATAAACACTAATTTTGGGAGGCAACTTTTGTCTTGACTCTTACATTTGGATCTCCAATGATTTGGTCTTAAGTGTGATCTTTTGCCCATCTATTTCCTGTTGAAACATCTGACATTATGCCTTCTTGTCTGAGTTCTTCAAGATCCACCGCTGCTTGTTGATGTGGAGGTTCTTTGTCTGGCGTTGTTCTCTCTACGATATCCTCTTCTGGCTCGATAATTTCATTTTCTGAGACTACGATCGTGGTGTTGAGCTAGACTGCCTCGTTTATAGTGTCTGAATTGTCGCTCATAGTGTCTTGAGACATAATTTTGTCTAAGTCTATTTCATCAAAGATAATGTGAATTGAGACTTCAACACTTAGCGTCTTCTTCTTATACACTCTATAAGCATTACTCTCTGTGGCATATCCCAGAAAGATTCCTTCGTCTGACTTGGGTTGGAACTTTGTTGGATACTATTTTCCATTGTTAAAAATATAGCATGCACAACCGAATACGTAAAAGTAGCTGACACTTGGCTTTCTTTCTCTCCACAATTCGTAGGGAGTCTTCTTTAACATAGAGTGCACAAGAGATCTGTTCTGAGTGTAGCATGTAGTGTAGACAGATTTTGCCCAGAAGTATTCAGGGAGACGAGCTGCTGCTAGTAGAGTTCTTCCAGCCTCTATCAACATTCTATTCTTTCTCTCAACTACTCCATTTTGTTAAAGAGTTCGTGGAGCTGAGAAGTTGTGACTGATGCCATTGTCTGTGCAGAACTGGTCCACCTCAGAGAAGTCAAATTCTCTACCATGAACACTCCTTATAGCCCTAATTTTCTTTATTTTCTCGTTCATCACCAGTCTGAACATCTTGATTAGTTTGGAGCTTGTTTCATCTTTTGAGCTAAGAAAGAACACCAATATGAATCTGGTGTAGTCATCCACTACGACCAATGAGTATCTCTTCCCTCCAAGGCTTGTTATTAGAATTGGTCTAAAAAGATCCATATGAAGCAACTGCAGAGGCTTGTCAATTGAGTTGACAGTTTTGCTATTGAATAAGCTTGTAGTCTATTTTCCAAGATGAGAGGCGTTGCATGACCTTTCTTTGACAAAGTTGAGCTTGGGTAAGCCTGCTACTAGATCTGTAGAGGCAATTTTGACATGCTTTTGATGTTGAGATGGGATAACCTTCTATGCCATAGCCAGCTCATTTCTTCATAAGCTTTAGCCAGAAAGCATATTTTCTTGTCAGAACTTAGTTGACCAAGATTAACAGTGTAAATGTTCCCTTCTTTTGTTTTGTTCAACTTTATAGAGGATGTCTTTATATCTCTGACTTGACATTGATTGTTGAGGAAGGTAACTTGATGACCCTTGTCGTAGAGTTGGTTTATGCTCAGAAGATTGTGCTTTAGTCCTTCCACATAAGCTACTTTACTGAAGAACACTGCACCATTCCCAGCTGAGCCATATCATCTTGTCTTGCCAGAGCCATTGTTTTCGAAGATGACTGACAGACACTCCTTCTCTATGAAGTTAGATAGGAGGGCTTTGTTCCTAGTCATGTGCCTTGATCATCCATTGTCCATATACCAGGTTGTGATCGTGGAGCTCTATTCCTATGGTAAGATTAAACTCTCATTTTGGTACTCATACTTGCATGGGTCCTACTTTGTTAGTACCCTTGGGAACCCAAAATTTCTTAATTTTGGGTCTCATATGCATAGGATTATTGTTGCATATTGCAGCCTTATGAACAATCTTATTACATACAAAACATCTAATATGATGCATGCTTGTGTGTGTGTATATGGATTCTTTCTCCATTTGGACTTATGTGGGTTCTTGGCAATCCTTGCTTTATACTGGTTCTTCTTTTTCCATGTATCCTTGTGATTCATGATTTTTTAAGAGTGAAGCTTAACTCTACTCTTCCTACCCAGTTGGTTCTTGGAGTTGATTTTACTCGGCTCTATGATCCTTCAAGGTTGGAGAGTAGTGACTAAGTTACTCTTTCCTTTTTTGAATCCTAGGCCAGCATGGGATCCGTTATGCCTTGAAACATGGATTGGATCAGAAGAACAGGGATGAACTGGTTCTTCCTTCTGTGAGGATTTCACAAATGCAATGCTTCTATTAAAATTTGAAACATTACTAGAGCTAGTTTCCTTTATCTTTTCCACATATGGTTCTGAGGTGGATTCCCCAAAACGTAAACCTATTCTGTCAGATACACTTCTCTGACTAGAGATCAGGGAGTCCATGGAAAAAGCGGATTTGTTCCATGTAGAGATTGTCATTTCTAGTTCCTCAATCTTAGAGGTTAGATTTGACTCTCTTTGTGTGTTAAGTTCATTGGTCTGTTTTTAGAGTTTATTCTCAGCTTCAAATTTTGAGAGAGAATTAGTACTTAGAAGAGTTGTTTACAGTTCTTCCCAAACTTTCTTTTTCTTTGTTTGAAGAAGAGAATAATCTTTAGACAAAACTTTGAACCATTTCATGTATTGATACAGATCCGATGTTATGCCATGTAGTGCAGTTCTTAAATCATCAATATCTACAGCAGGAGAGTTAAAAGTCAAATACCTCATCTATACTTACTTCATGAATGTCAGAACTCTTCTTATCCTTTGCATGTTTTGCCGTTAGACATAGATTTGCTATTTGAGGATCTTCATCATCTCCAGATTCGGGAGTTGAGTCATTGTCTAAGTCACTCCACGATCCTTCGGCCACAAGACCTTTGTCTTTCTTCTGGAGCCTCTTGTTACCTTTAAATTCCTTCTTTGAATTTGATTTCCTCTTTAGTTCTTCTCTAAAAGGTTTGTTGCAATTTGCAATGAAATGGCAAGACTTCTTGCAGCTATAGCATAAATCATTTATCTGCTCCTGATTGTTGTTGTGGTTGGATTTCTTAGGTTTGTTGACTTTGCCTTTACGCACGAACCTTTTGAGTCTTTTAACCAGCATTGCAAAGTCCTCATCATCATCTTCATCATAGTCATAGTCATTTTTAGTGTTAACTTTGGAGATGTTATCTGTTGCTTTGAGAGAAACCCCTTTGTCCTTCTTTCTTCCTTCAGATATAGTCTCTGCTCGCTGACTCAACTTCAGTTCATAGGTGAGAAGGTTGCGATATATTTTTTGAATAGTCATTTCATGGAGATTCTTTGATTCTCTGATGGCAGTGGTTTTGGCATCCCACTTACTAGGTAAATCTCTCATGAATTTTATGATCAGATCTTTATTTGAATAGATCTTTCTAAAAGCTTGAAGAAAGTTGAGCAGAACATTGAATCTGTCATAAGTGGAAGTGACATTTTCACCTTGAACATTGGCAACCATTTCGTATTGTTAAGTAAGAAGAGATTGCTTGTTTTCTTTGACTTCTTCTGTTCCTTCATGCATGATGAGCAATGCTTCCCATACTTCCTTTACTATTTTTTTGTTGACAACACTTCTAAAGATTGGAACAAAATGTTATTGGCCTTTTTGTCGAGTTAGACAATTTTCTTTTCGTTGTCAGTCCATTCTGATTTGACTTTGATATTAATTTTGTTTGGGTCGTCTGAAGTTGGTGTAAGCTTTGTAGTAATATAGACTCATTCTAAACAATTTTAAATAGATATTCATCTATTGAATCCATGTAGGCTTGCATACGAAGTTTCCAGTTGGCGAATTAATCTTTGTTGCACATAGGTGGCTTGTTGCCTCCTCCAGTCTTTGATTTGCTTATCAGATGTGCTATTAGATCTACTTACGCTTTATAGGTTGTTTAATAGAACCTGCTCTTATACTAATTGTTAGTTCCCAGAGGCAAATAAGTTATCTATAAGGGGGGGGGGGGGGGGGTTGAATAGATAATTTAAAATTCTTTTACAAAATACTTGTTAGATTTGATAATGATTTAATCACAACGGAATTTGAGATTTGTTTGTTTTCCCTTTAAGATAAAACGAGTTAATAGAATATAAGCAGTTATAATAGATATAGTAGTTATGACAAGAATATAAGAGACACAGTGTTTTTAAGTGGTTTAGATTACTCAAGGCTCATATTCCACTCTTCTACTCCTTGATTAGGAAATCCACTAAGGATATCTTTACAATCTTTGAATCTCATTGATTCCTTCAAGACCAGCAGTCTTGGAACTTCTTAATTCACTTTCGAACTCTTCAAGTCCGGCAGACTTGGTACTTCTCAGTTCACTTAGAACTCTTAAAGTACTTCTGACATGGAACTTCTTACTTCAATTAAAGATGGTTGAGTTCTTGAATGATGCTACTCAGTTGCCATTAAGCTTATGTTCGAAAGAACTGAGTAGCTGAGCAAGCTTTCTTTTCAGATTATAGAGTTGAGTGTTGAGTGCTCTTCATCATTTTTGTTATGTGCTTGCTTGTTCTTTAAATCTGCTTTTATTTTGTATATATGATTCCTTTGAAATGTATCCGTTTGAAGACATCCGTTGAAGCATAAAATGTATTTGAAATTTCTGAGCTCTGATGGAGACTTTTTGTATAACTTCTGATAAGTAGTCTGACCCACGGACACAACAGGTTGCTATCTCACTTAACACCTGAAAAGGTGTTTTCTGCTAACCTATAGTACTTTCCTTAGCTTCTTCAATACGTCTCTTTGTTATATACAAATGATGAGTGTTGTATCTTTAGGATTCCCGATAGTCTCAACGTCTATAATTAATTCCTCATTTGTTGATACACTGCAGACATACTAATTGTTTATAATTAGTATAAACAATTAGTATAATGAAAACATACTAATTTGTTTATAATTGTTTATAATTGTTTATAATTGTATCATTTGTCTTCTAATGCAGACAGATGATACACTGCGATCAAGATCGTGGTGTCTTGCCACCTTGGTGCTTGATTCAGCACTAGTAAATGAGAACACTTCAATTTCTCTTAAGTACTGGTACACTACAATCTTCAGTTGCTGAACTTGCAGACTCTACACTTCTGATAGCACACTACAATCTCTGAGTTGGCTCGACAGGCGTTTGGACCACTCTACGATTCCGGGAGAGGCCCTCCAAAGCAGACATACTACGATTTCTTGATGCTCTACGATTCTTGTTAGACCACAACTTTTATGAATAAAGATAAATTTTTCTATAGATATATTTTTAAATGTTAAGGTGTGAAATTTTTATAATGTTATAATTGTGGGTAATATTTATAAATTTTGCAAAGTAAGGAAGTTGTTATATAATATTCGATTACTTGGGGAATATTCGTACGACGGCGCAACCATTGGTGGACCCCACAACAAAATTATTGTTGGAATAAGAAAATGACAGAAATAACTTTTTATAAAAATAACGACGAAAGTTTTACCGTTAACTGTTGATATACCCAGTGATAAAAGAACATTAATACACGTGGTTGCATAATAGCACACAGTATTGATTATTGATAATTACGTGAGAAGTCACTCACTTATACTCAATTATTGCTACAGTAATTGCTGCATAGTATCTCACGTTATTTGATTCAATTATTTCAATATTTTTTATATTATTAAATCAATAATTGAGACGACAAATTTATTCATATTATTATTTGCAATATTGACGATGTCAAGAAAGTTCTGTCGAGGAAAAGTTTGGTCACCTAATTGCGCGCCAATAGGGAGAAATTCTTATCGGAAAGTCCCCCTCTTTCCTAGGAACGTTCTGGTTGTTAAATATTGTGAATTATAATAATGATGATAAATGTTGTTAAAAATATTGAGAGGGTTTTTATGAGGTATTTGATTTTGCTTATTATATGGAGCCCCACTTATTCATTTTTCAAAATAATTGGTAGAAAGTTATTCAATATATATGTATATATATACACACACCTTTACCCTTACGGTAAAGGTATCTACCACATCCCACCTTAACCCATTTTCCACACACATTTATTCAATACACACATGATTATATATATATAATATATATATATATATATACCCATCAGTACCAAAATCACCCACTACCATCACTTTATAGAATATATTATATTTTATTTATTCATCACATGATTATATATATATATATATATGTATATATATATATATATTATATATATATAAAGTTTTATTTTATTTAATTAGAAATAGAATATATTATATTTTATTCAAAGTTTTTGTTTTATTAGAATATTTTATTGTATAGTGTTGCATAGTAAATCAAAATTTTCAAAATTCAGCCAAAGGATTCGGCGCCCGTGAATTTTGACTGTTCATCCATTATTCAAAAAATCAAATAGTATCCTTTCCATTCTCCTATAAATAGGATGCTTAGTTAGAATTGAAAATCACACCAGAATCAGAGAATTCTTCTTCTATAATCTTGAGCGTAATTCTTTAGAGTTTTAAGAAGCTTTGAGCGTAGAAAACAGTGAAAGTTTTCTTCAAGAATATCTCCGCGATACTAGTTGAAATACTCTCATTTTTAAGGTAAGGGATTTTATTTTTGTTTAATACTTGTAAGAAATAAAATTTTCTTCCATACTCTATTGTATGTAAGTAATATTATTTCATTTCAGATTTCGAATTCTACACTCATTTTGTTAAGTTTTGTATTCTATACTCCATAAAATTAGTAGAATATCCTTAATATTTTCACTTCGTCCAGTATCTTTTCATGGAAATATTATTTTGAGCATTCCTAATAAGTTTTAACTTTTTTATGCCAGAGTATTATTCACGGGGTACTATTCCCGAAGTACTATTCATTGGGAATTATTCACTCGATTACTATTCACCCGGGGTACTATTCATGAAAAAATATGATTTCTTTTCTGTCCAAATCATCTTTGATACAATATTAGTCATGAATTTTACTCCACAAAGCAGTATCATGTTGACAATTTGGACATTATTGAAGTCTGGATAAATTAAATCATAAATCTTTAAAAACTTATCCTTTTCTTTCTTTTAGTTGAGTTCTTATATAATTGTCATTATCCTTATGCTTATATTGTTATGAAAGTCATCTTTGGCCCGTAGTGCATAGATGAACTGTTGATTGGTATGATTATGACCAGGAATCATTCGATATAATCATGACCTGTAATGTTACAAAAGATGTGGTAAATGTCCTCATTGGCCCGTAATGCATTGATGGACAATTGTTGGCATGATCATGACCATTAGTGAAAACATAAATATACTTGGCCTGTATTGCATGGATAATTCATGGTTGTGATACTAATAAATATCCTTGGCCTGTAGAGCATGGATGATTCGATGATGTGGTTTATTTATTAAGCTGAGTCTCAACGATAAAATTGATATTAAACTTTTTAAATCATAGAAGATAGTAGATATCATACTCTACTTGACTCTTTTAATGGATTGCTTGTTCTGCTGCAGTTAAATTTGATGTTTATTATATTTTATCAGTTTTACATTGTTGAAGGCTAACGATAATTTATTCTGCATTATCCTAGTCATAATATTTCTTACTGGGCTAGTTGAGCTCACCCTTTGTTTTTTATTGTTCTCTTCAGGAAATGAGAATATAGCTGGGACTAATCGGGGAACGGAGTGACGGTCCATATATTTGCATTAGTAGTCCTCACTATTTAGTGAAATAGTGTGATAATAAATGTAATGATGACTCCATTTGAGTTTGAATACTGTCTAGAAGACAATATTCGTATTAAAACTCTCAGCTTATGTTTTATCGTATTTTACACGACAGTTGTATAATTAAGTTGTATTTGAATTTTGTACCATGTATTTGGTGAATTAGAATGGATGATGTATACCAATTTTGGGGGTGTCACAGTTGGTATCAAAGTTTAGGTATATGATCCCTGGCTAAGATGTGAGATTAGAACTATGGGGGAGAGACGGGGAAATCCTTCGTTAGTATAACCTACCTAAGTTTAATTATTATTTAATTGGTCAGTCAGAATATAGGGATAATGTGTGGAATGTCGATTAACCCTTGTTTTATGGCTGTGTTTGAAAATGACTTACGAGAATATTGAGATAAGCAATGGAGCATTAGAGATGTAAAGTCCCCGAACCCGGATACTTGAAACCCGAACTCGGTACTTCACGATACCATTTCTATGAGCGGAATAATACTAGTAATAATAACAATAATATAAAACTTAAACTTAAATTTACATTTATCAGAGTCTAATCCCAAGTACGCAACCTTTACTACATTCTTTATATGATATATAATACATATCATTAACTTAATACAGTCTATATATTACAAATGATACCAAAACATGCCCTGTTTGCTTTCCTTTTCACTTGTTCTTGGCCGAACTTTCCAGTTCTTCACACTTAGCTGAAAACATTTAAATTAAGCAAGGATGAGCATTTGAGTGCCCAGCAAGTATTTATATATATATATATATATATATATATAAGTTGAAAGAATTTAAATGTGTTCTTTATAATATTCTTCTACAACCGGTCAATAGTTGTGAAGTAATCTGTACCAATAACAACAACATAACAACCCTCTTTCAAATTTTTAAAACTGTGTATTGTCTATACATGGGTTTCTGTGACATATTATGAACATTTTTTTCATTTTCGAAAGGGTTTAAACAGAAATTCATCTGTAAACCGGCCATTGCTTACGGGCACGGAGGGTGATCAGCCCCGTTGTACCCTGTATTGATCAATACTACATTGCTAGAACGATATTATCGTTCATCCTTTGTTCGCCGTAGCGCATAAAAATTTTCCCATGTTCGGGATGTTCATACATGTCGGGTTTTCATTACCAAGGTCTTATCTTGTTCAACAATGATATATAATTCAACATATATGTATATCAAAGGTGTATCAACATGTGATTAAATACAATGATTATCCAAGTGGGGACATTTGTATAATCATTTATAGAAATTAACGAACAGAATATATAACTGAATTATCATATACTAACATTTTGATAATCAATGGGTGTATATAATATAGGTTTAACAATCTGTACAGTAATAATATATTTTTGAAACATTCTTACACTTGTCCATTGCATAAAGAAAATGCAAAGTTAGGATACTTGCCTGATGCGCTGCTTACAATTACGCAACTTAGATTTATCTTTTCTATCACGGCCTATCATTAATCAGATCATTTTACTGATTAGTATATCATAACGTAACACATAACGCTGCTTATTACAGTCAGCACATTCCCTATTCACATTATCACACATGTTCAACAATCATTGACTCACAAACAAACATCAACACATTCTTAATCACATTGGCACAAAACTTTAACACCATTGAATCACAAATAAACAGTTATCCAAACAATCTATCTAAGTCCAGATCAATTTCTGAAACATGTCGGTCTACCGACATCTTTATCGGGTAATTATCGAGTCTAAGACTTTAAACAGTTGTTCAATATCCATTTAGACATCTTAAACACCAGTTATAACATTTGTCATGACCTTATTATAAAATAATTATTACCATTTACCATCATTTTTGAAATATCAGAATCATTATTAAATGATTTAAATAGCTAACAATTCTATTATCATTAACATTTAATCAATATTAACTATTAATGAAACCATTGCCAAAATATTAAAGTTATGTATAATAACTCAAAATATTTTTAAAACATTTAAAAACATTATTAAATAATTACCATTAATATCAAAATATTAATGTACTATTTATCTAAATATTAAAAGTTATTAATTATAACTTAAAATATTTTTAATCCATTTATATTCCTTTTAAATAATTTTGAAATTAATAAAACCATTTTAAAACTATTTATTTAATATAATTATTAAATAAATTTAGTATCATTAATAATAAATTAATAATTATTAATATTAAATTATTAATGAAATTATCCTTTAAATATTAAAAGTTATATTTTATAACTTAAAATATCTTTAAATACTTTATTTTCATTTAAAATGATTTTTTTAATAATAAAATCATTTTTAAACTAATTTATTTAATATAAATATTAAATAACTTTAATATCATTAAATATCATTAATTAATGAATTTAACCTTTAAATATTAAAAGTTATATTTTATAACTTCAAATATTTTTAAATACCTTATTATTATTTAAAATGATTTTTAATGTAATAAAATCATTTTTAATTCATTTATTTAATTCATTTAATAAATAACTTAATTATCATTAATATTAATTTATTAATGAAAATTATCACATAATATTAAAAGTTATCAAAAATAACTTAAAATATTTTCTTATATCATAATATAATTTTAAATGATTTTTCAAATATTAAAATCATTTTTAAATAATTTATTTAATATTATCATTAAATAAATTAAATACTTTTAATATTCCAAAAATATTAAATATTTATGAAATATATTTAAAATAATTAAAAACTAATTTTTAGAATTTAAAATAATTTTGAATAATTTATTTTGTATTTTTAATAATTAAAAACTATTTTTTTCTATTTATTTATTAATTTTCAGAAAATAATTTATTATCTATCGCTAAAGACCACCTATAGCGACAGAACCGTCGCTATAGGAGTTTTTCATGTTCTTGAGCATTCATAAGGCAGTTTCGAGGAACCATGTTTGACCAACAATCATTCATCACACAAAATGTTTCTGGAAAAACTAATCATCATATATTGTAGTACTTAAACAGTACTACATTATCCAACAAAAATCTCGCTCAAACAATGCATAACAAGAAAATCTAAGAGTCCAAAGTTGTTGTCAGAGCTGTTCTTCATTACCCAGAAATGAAGAACAGTTCGAGTGACCACTTTTGATCGACCATAGCGTGCAACACATGAACTGTTCTTGTGATATAAAACATCCAGTGTGTAGCGAACATGTCAAGGAAGATGTCTAACACATTATATTACTAAAACAACAACAGATCCATCATAAAATTTTCGGTCAAATCATGTCAGACGACATGGTCAAGCGTTTTCTGGGTTACCCAGAAAACAACTTCCATGATCGTCCGGCCCAGTTTGACCATCCAATACAATCATCCAATTTGATAAATAGGAGATTTTAAGGCATTAACGTATAGTATAAACTACATACTACAACATTATTATAACAACCAACACAAATAATCAATAAACTTTCAGATTCAAGCCTTCTAACTTATTGTCAGAACGATCTGGGCATGTTCTTGACTGCCCAGATTTCCTTCGGTCATGGTCGGTCAACGACCTTTGACCTGCAATAACTACAATTCTAGACCAGTTATACACTTGATTCTTGATCCAAATCAAAGACAACATGTCAGGCTACACATAACAACTTAAACATAACAAAAATCATAAACGATCAAGGATTTGTGACCACTGATATTTGTTGTCAGACCACAGAACACAATTTTTCAAGATTTCATAGATCTTCAAATATGAGCTTCTAGATGTTATGGATCTAACATCTAGCAACCCAGATCATCACTAAATACTAAAATCAACATGTTTTAACACTTAAACACAAGATCTAACAACATAAAATTGGACAGATTTCAAGCTTGAGTTTTATACCTTTCTTGGTTTGATCTTGATTCTAGGCTACTGTTTTGTTATGGGATTTCGTGGGGCTTGGATTGGGGACTGAAATGCTTGAAGATTTCGTTGGTTCTAGTGAGAGAAGTTCTTGGTTGAGTGTTGGACAAATTTAGATTAGCAAACTAGCTTTCTCTCTCCTTCAATCCTCAAATATACAAACATGGTGCATGTGTGGGTTGTCTAGAGCTGATGTGCTGTCCATTTTGTGTCACAAGAGTTGGTAGGAGTTGGCCAACAACTCTTATTGTGTAAAGATTTACAAACAAGCTCATTAAAGAATGCAAAAAGGGTATTTTGGTCTTTTAATAAATCATTTTAATGGCAAAATTGCAACTTTGTAAACCCTTAGGGTTTAGGGTTTGGTTTAGGGTTTAGGGTTTAAGCCAATTTTAGCAAAAGTCCAGGATTCCAAATTTAGAAATTAGCAACTAGGGTTTGTACAAAAATAAATTGATTTTTAGTTTCTAAAATAATAAAATTGAGGTTTTGTAATTAGAGTAGTCTAATAATAAAGTTATACGGAAACATTAGGGTTTAGTAACACTAATCATAATTAACCTTGTCAATTATAGCAATTAGGGTTTATAATACCAAAAATTAGGGTTTCCATAATACAATTAGGGTTTCTAGAAATTAAATTAGGATTCTAGATTTTAGGATTTTAATTTACTAACTAGGTTTACCTTAATTAGTAATTAAAGTTTATCACACGTGTTATTAATCAAAGTAACACAATTTCTGACATATAAAATTATCCGGTTTAGGTTTTCAATTAGAGTTTCTAATATAAAAAATTTAAATCTAAATTAGGGTTTGATATTTATAAATATAATTTCCTAATTAACATATCATTATATAATACGTAACCTAAATCATATAACACAGTTATAATACAGTCTTGAATTTACCCTTTAAATTGAAAAACAGGGTAAAATCAATTAATGTTAGGATTTTTAAATATTGCACCATTTTACATCATAATTGACCAACCATTGTCAGTCCACATACAGTACATATATATATATGGCACTGAAAAATCAAAAATATTTTTAATATTATATATTATTATCATCATTCCTTATTCCAAAACCAGAAATAGGGTTTATCAAAATATTATTAGGGTTCGATCGTAATATAATAAAACTGTTCCACACATTAACATTACACACATAGCCATGCATATCTATAACACTGACAAATAATAATATAATATTATTATTCTCATTCCTTGATCAAAACCCAGAATTAGGGTTTGGATTCTATATCTGATTTATCTTTCATATATAACATTAATAATTAAGTTAAAATAATTAACTTAACTATTCTGAAATAATATCATATAATAAAATATTTATAATAATAATTCTAATAATCATTATATATATTATTTAAATAATATATAAAATTATTTACATGGAAAATAAATAATAAAAACATTTTTACTATAAAACTAATTATTATTAGAATATATTTTATAATGAGCAATAATTCTAAAAATAAAATTATTCATAACCATTCATGTAATAAATATATTTTATATTCATCACATAAACACATACATAATACCTTTCAAACATTCTTACCTTTAAAATAGATAATTATTTTAAAATCATTTCCTATATTATTTAAATAATATAAGATTATATTTTCCTTAAAAAATAATTAAATAAACATTTCCAATAAGGAATTAATTAGTATAAAAATATAATTGATAATAATCAATAATTCTAAAATAAATTTATTTGCAATACTTATGTAATAAATAAATTTTAATTATCACACATATAATTATAATTACACATTACCTTGGAACATATCATTCATATTTATAAAAAAAAAATTATACGCAAAATTTATGATTTATTTATATAGAAAATATGAGGTTGTCACAAGAGACCGTTGAGTCACCACATTTTAATAACCAGGATAATGTGTAGGAAGGCAACAATCCTCAGGTGAACAACAACACCGACCAAATGATGAACGATGAGATGTTCAGAGGCTTTATACAATTCATGCAACATCAGGCGAGAACGGCTCCTATTCAAAATGTAGGTGGAAATACTGGCAAATCATAGATGGTCATAGCTAAACAATTTAAGGAGCTGGGACCATCAGAGTTTTGGGGAAAGACTTGTGACGCCCCCAAAATTAGGTATACATCACCCATCTTGAGTCCTCAGATACATGGTACATAATTCAAATACAACTTACTAATACCACTGTCGTGTATAATACGACAAAATACAACTGTGAGTTTGAATACAATAATTGTCTACTAGAGATCATACAAACTAAAAAGGAGTCCTCAATATAATTATTGTCACACTATTTCACAGAATAGTGAGGACTACTAATGCTATCCTCTGGACCATTACTCCGTTCCCCGACTCGTCCCTGCTATGTTCTCATTTCCTGAAGAGAACAGTGAAAGAAAGGGTGAGCTCAACTAGCCCAGTAAGAAATATTATGACTAAGATAATGCAGAATAAATTATCGTTAGCCTTCAACAGTATTAAACTGATAAAATATAACAACATCAAGTTTAACAGCAGCGGATCAAGCAATCCATTAAAAGAGTCAAGTAGAGAATAGAATCTACTATCTTTTATGATTTAAAAAGTTTTTAATCACTTTTATCGCTGAGACTCAGCTCAATAAATAATCCACATCATTAAATCATCCCTGCACTACAGGCCAAGTATATTCTTTAGTATCACGACCACGAATTATCCATGCACTACGGGCCAAAGATAATCGTGTTTTCATCAACGGTCCTGATCATGCCATAAAACAATTCATCTTTGCACTACGACCAAAGAGAATCCATAGCCATAATCATACCAAAAACTGTCCATCAATGCACTACGGGCCAATGAAGACTTTTTCCACATCATTTGTAATATTACGGTCATGATTATACCGAATAATCCCTGGTCATAATCATACCAAGTCCATCTATGCACTACAGGCCACAGATGACTTTCAACATAACATAAGCATGAGGATGATGACAATGTTATAAGAATTCAATAAAACAAGTTTAAGAATTATTTTATTCAGAAATTATTAACGTCCAAATTGTCAACATGATACTGTTTTGTGGTGTAAAATTCAAGATTGCTCAGAAGAATATTTTCCTGAAAAGATACTGGATGAAGCGCAAATATCAAGGATATTCTACTAATTTCATGGAGTATAGAAGTCAAAACTTTAACCAACTGAGTATAATAAAGAATGGAATAACAAAAGAAATCACCATGCATGCGGTACTTCGCATAGACAGGTTATTCCAACAGAATACTAAATAACGAAACCAGGTCAAGTGAAATTCACACCGACAGGATGTTCCAACAGAATAATAAATGCGGAATAATTAATGATGGAACCAGGTCCGGCGTATAGCACAGACAGGATATTCCGACAGAATAATAAAGACGGAATAATAAAAATGGAACCAGGTCCGGCGTATAGCACAGACAGGATGTTCCAACGAAATAATAATAAAGACGGAACCAGGTCCGGTGTAAAACACACAGACAGGATGTTCCAACAGAATGATAGAAGAATGTCACCAAGTATAGGGTAGACCGCGTATACAGGTTATTCCAACAGAATAATAAGAAATGGAATAACAACAGTTCTCTTTATGAATAAGAAAGAATAACACCCCTTACCGTAACAGAAACTGGATATAGAAGTAGTGAAGTAGCAGAATACTCTTCTTCTTTCTCTCTATAATTTTCTCCCTATAGCTTCTCTCTATAATTTCTCTCTCTAGAGTTTCAATGAATTCGTAAGAAAATAATGAAGGAATGAGCTTCTATTTATAGGAAAATGGAATGCATAGTAATTAATCCATGAACGGTCCAGATTGATTTACTTTAATCTGACGGTCCATATTTAAAGAAAAATCTTTTAAATAAAATATAATATATTCTATTTATATAAAAAGATTTTTAAACACTATGCAACACTATGCAAAACACTATGCAACACTATGCATAATAAAATATAATATATTCTATTTATAAAATAACTTTAATAAAGTATTCTGTTTTATATAAAAAGATGTTTCTGTTTTATTACGTTAATAATACGAATAAAACAAAACGTCATCATCGCTATAATAATTAAAACAAAACGTCATTATCGCTATAATAATTCATATTAATAATCGACAATAATTGAGTCAAACTGAGCGACTTCTTACATAAATATCAATAATCAATACCGTGTGCTACTATGCAACAACGCGTATTACTGTACTTTTACTACCGAGTAGTTCAACAGTTTTAACGGTAAAACTCCCGCCGTTATTTTCAATAAAATATTTTTGTCGTTTTCTCAATCCGACAATAATTCCGTTGTGGGGTCCACCAATAATTGTACCGTCGTACGAATATTTTCCGACACAAAGAATATTCCCTGACCAATCGAATATAATATAACAACTTGCATACTTTGCAAAATTTATAAATACTACCCACAACTATAATATTATCTCAAATTCACACCATAATATAAAAAAATTATTTCAAGAAAATTAATTCTTTATTCATAAAATCTGGGGTTTTACAATCTCCCCTCCTTATGGAATTTCGCCCTCGAAATTTACGTACGTACCTGGTATGCCAAACAGGTGAGGATACCTTGACTTCACTTCAAATTCTAACTCTTGAGATATAACCTTTGAGTGTTGAATACGATTCTTCTTATCCAAGATTGTAACACGTATCTCTTCAAACGTTAAATCATTCGCTATCTCGTCCGGTTCTAAATTAATAATGTGGTTCGGGTCGTCCACATATTTACGTAACATTGATACGAAAAAAAAATGTTATGAATACGCAATATATTTGGCGGTAAAACGAGTCTATAAGCCACAGTTCCTACTCAATCGAAGATTTCAAATGGGCCAATTAAATCGAGGGTTGAGATTTCCGCTCTTCAGCAACTCTTGCTTCTAAAATAACACCCTCTTGAACCTTCTTCTTCACATTCATCAGATTCGGGTATGTAGCTTGAGCGTCTTTAACTTTATCGATTAAAGTCAATTTTACTCGTATATTCGTTATCTTTACGTGGGTCCCTAGAGTCTTTAACTCTATCTTCATCATTTGCAAGTTATACGAAATGAGTCTTTGTGTTAACAACATCGCACTTGTAAACGCATACTATCTTCTACTCAACACGTCAGCTACCACGTTCGCTCTTCCACGATGATATTGAATAGTACGATCGTAATCTTCAACAGCTCGAGTCAACGTCTTTGGTGCATGTTACTTTCGTTTTAGTTGAAAAAATTATTTAAAGGGTTTAAGAAATGGGTTTCGTACTGGTGTCAATACAAAATTTGATTTCACGCTCTGGGGTAGGCTAAGAAGTCTTCAGGAATACGTCAAGAGATTTATTAATGATAAAAATATCATTCAAAACTGTTACTCACATCCAAGACTTGGATAGTACGTCACATTGATACCAACTGTGACTTCTATCCCTTAACCTAGATAGCACCTTACAATGATACCTATCAACTTATTATCTTCATTCACGACGTCGCCTACAGAAAGTCTGGCTTCGGTGCATTCTACACAAGGAAGTCATCAACAAAAGGATCGGGGCTCTTTACTTATGGCTTGATAAGACAATGATTGAATTTAGTGATTTGGTTGCTTAAATTCGCATAATAGGTTGGTTAGGAATATGAAAGCTAACAACCTTACGAAAAACATGATGAGTAGTTAATCAATCGTTTCCTAAAATCGCATCAAAGGCAAGTATTTTCAAAGAGACAAGATCAACACGTAACGTGAAAGTGTCAATTTGAATCAAATAAGATTTATAAACAGTGGAGGTAACGAAGGTTTCAATGGAATTTCAATAGATAAATCAAAGTTTAACTTCTCCGGAGTTAAGTACAAACATTGAACACAACTAGGTGAAATAAAAGAGTGAGTAGAACCGGTATCTAACACGGTATAGACTTCGTAAGAGCTTATGACAAACATACCCGTGATAATTTTATTCAGGTTCCTCGTCACGAGAGAAAAAAAAACGCTCTCTCTTAAACTACCGGCTTTGGCTTGTCTGGGACATCCTTTGGCATCATTATCCCAGCTGGAATTGACTTCATCATACGACAGAATCGAGCTAGGTGACCTTCTCTTCTGCAATTAAAGCATGCTTTGGACTGCTGCGCACAGTTTGGACGGATGTGTCCCTCCTGTCCGCATTTGAAACATACAACCGGTGGTCGTTCTTCTTCCTTTAAAACAGGTGCTGGTACCGACGTCTTTACGTCATTGTTGAACCTTCTCTTCTTGAAATGTCCATTCTTATTATTTTGGCCATGATTACCACCGAAGTGGTTACCATTCTTGGTATGATAATTTCTCCCGCGATGGTTATCATTGTTCTGATGGCCGTTGCCACCGGTATGATTATTATCGTGTTGCTGGTCATTACCTTTTGGTTGTGATAACTCATTATCGCGCTCCACTAACTGAGCCCTATTCACAATATCTGAATATAAACAAAGTTTATGAGAAATAAGATGTTGACGTATCTCCGGCTTTAAACCTCTTAAAAATAATCGTGCCATTCTCTCTTCATTATCCACCAAATGGGACGCAAACCGGGATAACTCCGTAAATTTTGCCTCGTATTGCGACACGGTCATATTATTTTGCTCCAATTTGATAAACTCCACCTCCTTCATGTGACGGATACTTTCAGGAAAGTATTTGTCATTGAACAGCTCTTGGAACTTCTCCCAAGACATCTTCAGTACGGCAGGTTGAGTACGTTTTACCGATTCCCACCAGTAATCTGCCTCTCCGCGCAACATAAAGGCGGCAAAGGGAACCTTTTGCTCCTCGGAGCATCCCAAGACATCAAATATTTTGGTGATCTGCTTTATCCATGCTTTCGCAATAAGTGGTTTTGGCTCTCCCTTAAACTCCGGTGGTCCCAGCTCCTTGAACTGTTTAGCGGTGACCGCCCGAGAATTTCCAGTGTTTCCACCTACATTTTGAACAGGAGCCGCTCTCGCTTGCTGTTGCATGAATTGCATAAAGCCTCTGAACAATCCATCATTCATCATTTGGTCATGAGGATTGTCGCCTTCCTGATGCACATTTTCCTGATTATTGATATGTGGAGACTCAACGGTCTCTTGTGCTCCATTGTTATTCTCAACATTTTCGGAAGTCATTTTCAAATACTGCCACAAAACAAAGATTAATTGACATGTAACATAATATCTCTAAACTTTGACCAACTAATTTAAATACAAAATAAATTTAAGTAGGTCATACTAGCGAAGGAATTCCCCGTCTCTCCCCTCCTAGTTCTAGTCTCACATCTTAGCCAGGGATCATATCCCTAAGCTTTGATACCAACTGTGACGCCCCCAAAATTAGGTATACATCACCCATCTTGAGTCGTCAGATACATGGTACATAATTCAAATACAACTTACTAATACCACTGTCGTGTATAATACGACAAAATACAACTATGAGTTTGAATACAATAATTGTCTACTAGAGATCATACAAACTAAAAAGGAGTCCTCAATATAATTATTGTCACACTATTTCACAGAATAGTGAGGACTACTAATGCTATCCTCTGGACCATTACTCCGTTCCCCGACTCGTCCCTGCTATGTTCTCATTTCCTGAAGAGAACAGTGAAAGAAAGGGTGAGCTCAACTAGCCCAGTAAGAAATATTATGACTAAGATAATGCAGAATAAATTATCATTAGCCTTCAACAGTATTAAACTGATAAAATATAACAACATCAAGTTTAACAGCAGCGGATCAAGCAATCCATTAAAAGAGTCAAATAGAGAATAGAATCTACTATCTTTTATGATTTAAAAAGTTTTTAATCACTTTTATCGCTGAGACTCAGCTCAATAAATAATCCACATCATTAAATCATCCCTGCACTACAGGCCAAGGATATTCTTTAGTATCACGACCACGAATTATCCATGCACTACGGGCCAAAGATAATCGTGTTTTCATCAACGGTCTTGATCATGCCATAAAACAATTCATCTTTGCACTACGGCCAAAGAGAATCCATAGCCATAATCATACCAAAAACTGTCCATCAATGCACTACGGGCCAATGAGGACTTTTTCCACATCATTTGTAATATTACGGTCATGATTATACCGAATAATCTCTAGTCATAATCATACCAAGTCCATCTATGCACTACAGGCCACAGATGACTTTCAACATAACATAAGCATGAGGATGATGACAATGTTATAAGAATTCAATAAAACAAGTTCAAGAATTATTTTATTCAGAAATTATTAACGTCCAAATTGTCAACATGATACTGTTTTGTGGTGTAAAATTCAAGAATGCTCAGAAGAATATTTTCCTGAAAAGATACTGGATGAAGCGCAAATATCAAGGATATTCTACTAATTTCATGGAGTATAGAAGTCAAAACTTTAACCAACTGAGTATAATAAAGAATGGAATAACAAAAGAAATCACCATGCATGCGGTACTTCGCATAGACAGGTTATTCCAACAGAATACTAAATAACGAAACCAGGTCAGGTGAAATTCACACCGACAGGATGTTCCAACAGAATAATAAATGCGGAATAATTAATGATGGAACCAGGTCCGGCGTATAGCACAGACAGGATATTCTGACAGAATAATAAAGACGGAATAATAAAAATGGAACCAGGTCCGGCGTATAGCACAGACAGGATGTTCCAACGAAATAATAATAAAGACGGAACCAGGTTCGGTGTAAAACACACAGACAGGATGTTCCAACAGAATGATAGAAGAATGTCACCAAGTATAGGGTAGACCGCGTATACAGGTTATTCCAACAGAATAATAAGAAATGGAATAACAACAGTTCTCTTTATGAATAAGAAAGAATAACACCCCTTACCGTAACAGAAACTGGATATAGAAGTAGTGAAGTAGCAGAATACTCTTCTTCTTTCTCTCTATAATTTTCTCCCTATAGCTTCTCTCTATAATTTCTCTCTCTAGAGTTTCAATGAATTCGTAAGAAAATAATGAAGGAATGAGCTTCTATTTATAGGAAAATGGAATGCATAGTAACTAATCCATGAACGGTCCAGATTGATTTACTTTAATCTGACGGTCCATATTTAAAGAAAAATCTTTTAAATAAAATATAATATATTCTATTTATATAAAAAGATTTTTACTATGCAAACACTATGCAACACTATGCAAAACACTATGCAACACTATGCATAATAAAATATAATATATTCTATTTATAAAATAACTTTAATAAAGTATTCTGTTTTATATAAAAAGATGTTTCTATTTTATTACGTTAATAATACGAATAAAACAAAACGTCATCATCGCTATAATAATTAAAACAAAACGTCATTATCGCTATAATAATTCATATTAATAATCGACAATAATTGAGTCAAACTGAGCGACTTCTTACATAAATATCAATAATCAATACCGTGTGCTACTATGCAACAACGCGTATTACTGTACTTTTACTACCGAGTAGTTCAACAGTTTTAACGGTAAAACTCCCGCCGTTATTTTCAATAAAATATTTTTGTCGTTTTCTCAATCCGACAATAATTCCGTTGTGGGGTCCACCAATAATTGTACCGTCGTACGAATATTTTCCGACACAAAGAATATTCCCTGACCAATCGAATATAATATAACAACTTGCATACTTTGCAAAATTTATAAATACTACCCACAACTATAATATTATCTCAAATTCACACCATAATATAAAAAAATTATTTCAAGAAAATTAATTCTTTATTCATAAAATCTGGGGTTTTACAAGACTGAACTACTTAAGGCAGAGATGTGGATAAAGCAGATCACCAAGATATTTGAAGTCTTGGGATGCTCCGAGGAGTAAAAGGTTCCCTTTGCCACATTCATGTTGCGAGGAAAGGCATATTACTGGTGGGAATCTGTAAAGCGTACTCAACTTGCCGCACTGAAGATGTCTTGGGAGAAGTTCCAAGAACTGTTCAATGACAAGTACTTTCCTGAAAGTATTCGTCACATGAAGGAGGTAGAGTTCATCAAGATGGAGCAGAACAATATGACCGTGCTGCAGTACGAAGCTAAGTTTGCCGAGTTATCCCGGTTTGCATCCCACTTTGTTGATATTGAAGAGAGAATGACGCGGATGTTTCTAAGAGGTTTAAAACCCGAGATACGTCAATACCTAATTTCTCACAAACTGTGTTTGTATTCAGATGTTGTAAATAGGGCTCAGTTATTGGAGCACGATAACGAGTCAACCCAACCAAGAGAGAGCAGTCGACAAAATGATAATATCAGTGGTAGCAGTCATCGAAGAAGTGACAACAAACATGGAGGGAATCAACATGCCAGAAATGGTAACCACTTCGGCGGTAATCATGGCCAAGATAATAAGAGTGGAATTTTCAAGAAGATGAGATTCAATAATGATGGTAAGACATTAGCACCAACACCCATTATTAAACAAGGAGAACGATCATCGATCATATGCTACAAATGCGTAAAGCCAAGTCCAAACTGTACGCAGCAGTCCAAAACAAGTTACAATTATTGAAGAGAAGGTCACCTGGCTCAATTTTGTTGTGCAGTAAAGCCAAGTCCAGTTGGGATGGAGGCACTAAAGGCCGTCCCAGAGAAGTCAAAACCAGTAGTTCAAAGGAGAGCATTTGTCATGACCTCCAAGAAAGCAAGGAACCCGAACGAGGCCATCACCGATAAGCTAATTATAAACTCTAGCGAAGTTTATACCTTGTTTGATATCGGTTCTACCCATTCTTTTATTTCTCCTAGTTGTGCTCAACGTTTAAATTTGACTCCGAAGAAATTAGACTTTGACTTATTTGTTGAAACTCTGTTGGGAGAAACCTTCATTACATCCACTGTTTATAAGTCTTGTTTAATTCAAATCAGCACCCGCACATTACCTGTCGACCTTATCTCTTTGAAAATACTTGCATTTGATGTGATTTTAGGGATTGATTGGTTAACTACTCATCATGCTAAAATTGATTATTTTCGTAAGGTTGTTAGTTTTCATATTCCTAACCAACCTATTATGTGAATTCAAGCAACCAAACCACTAAAGTCAATCACTGTCATATCAAGCCATAAAGCTATTCGTTTATTAAAAATGGATATCAAGCTTTCTTAGCCCATGTCACAGATTTAAACAAAAATACGTCAGTTTTGAATGATATTTCTATTGTTAATAAATTTCCTGATGTATTCCCTGAAGAACTAGTCCTGGCCTACCCCCAGAGCATGAAATTAAATTCTGTATCGACCTTGAACCCAGTAAAACACCCATTTCAAAAGCCTCATATCGAATGACTCCTATTGAACTTCAGGAGCTAAAGACCCAACTGTAGGAATTGTTAGACATCAGTTTCATCTGTCCTAGTATGTCTCCTTGGGGTTCTCCTATTTTATTCGTAAAAAAGGAAGATGAGAGTATATGACTTTATTGTTTATCGGGAGTTGAATCATGTCACCATCAAAAATAGGTATCCATTACCTCGTATTGATGACCTGTTTGACCGGATGTAAGGCGCCAAATTCTTTTAAAAAATTGATTTTCGTTCTGGATATCACCAGTTAAAGATTATAACTGATGGCATCCCAAAAACAGCTTTCAGAACTCGGTACGGGCATTATGAATTCCTAGTCATGTCTTTTGGATTGACTAATGCTCCTGTTACTATGACGACCCAAAAATTTGAATCGTCTAGAATTTAAGTTTAAAGAATTAGTTATTAATAAAATGAGTTTTTATTAATAATATTATGTGCTATGTTTTTATTAATCGTTTTAGAACCTAGGATGATTATAAGTCGGGAGGATTCTGACTATGAGCTAGACTGAACGAGTAATAATTTTCAAGACAGAAATAAAAAAAAATTCAGGAATAGAAATATTTCCGCGGCAAAAGACTAAATAGGCACTATTCACCCTACGAAACTTAAGGGTTAAGATTTGAATAACCTAAGCCTTTTTGAGAGTTCGGTATGTCGAAATGGTATTCCATCAAAAGATTTGGCGATAATACTTCGTAAAAAGTTAAGTAAGTCGATAAAAGTTTTTCTCAAAAAACGTGCAGAAATCAGACAAAATAAAAATGACGAAAAGTGTTGTTATGTACTTTTTATTTGTTTAGCTACGTTAGGGGAAAACGTGAAGGAAAACGCTTAACACCAAAAAGTGTTTTTCAATATTTTAGAAGTCCGAAGAATACGTAAAAGTTTATTGGTAAAGGAAAGATGAAATATCCAAAAATATTTGGATTCTGAGAATCGCAATTTTTAAAACGATCGGACGAAACCCAAAAGACGGAACCACAAAACTTCCAAGGGAAGTTTTGTGAATAGTAAGAAGGTGTATTGAGGAGGTGGGAATAGTATGGAAGTGTGAATAGTAAGGAGGTTTAGGTGGCAAAATGACTAAAACGCCCCTAGCCTTGGTTTTTTATAAATAGTAATCTTAATTAATTTAAATGGGATTTTGAAAATCCTACACCTTAGAGAGAGAGAGAGAGGGTTTGAATGAAGAGAGAAGAATGAAGAGAATGAGTGTGGATGATCGGATCGAAGGTGAGCGTGAAATAAAAGAGCTTGCGAATCGGTAGCTTTGTTTAGCGAAAGAAAAATAAAAAAGAGAGATAACCTAAAACCTAGTCGAATTTAATTTCTCTTTAAGTTCTATATGTAAATAATATAACTTAATAAGAATAAAAAGTAAATGATGTTAGGAATGATTTCATATGGTTGAAATCGTAAGAAAATGAAGAAATAAGAATTAAAAGTTTAGTTTATAAAATTCTTAAGGAAGTATAAGATTCATAATGAATTAGAATGAACTGAGTGGATTATATGAATAAGTAGGTGAAATAAGTAAGGAATGATGTTCTATAGCACCAAATTCCAACAAAAAGTGAAATCTTAATCTAAAATATCGATTAAAATGAAGAACGAACGAAGAACATGCGAAGAACACGAAGAACGTTGTTGATGGACAAATTTAAAACCATCGTGGGATAATTATTGTTGAAGGACAAGTTTAAAGCCATCATGTATAAGTTAGATGCTTATTGCTTGGTTAGGAATGGTAGAAACGTTCATGAAGAACGGATTAAAACTTAGCTATAATGAAGTTATGGAAGAAAATTTTGTAAAGGACAAAAGAGAATTAGAAAGTTAGTAAATGAACCCGAACGTGTAGGGTTTCATTAGAATGTAAGAGAACATAGAAAACGTTGAGTCATGGACTCAAGAACGAACGAATTCTGAGTTCGGATTAACGAACGAAGAACGTTAAAAAAGTAAAATGAATGAAGGATGAAGATCAAGCCAATCGAATGGCACGTTAACGGATTCTGAACAAAGTTCTATCCAAGGTGTATTGAAGTACATAAGATAAGGAAGAGAATGGCTTTGGAATAACCTCGTTCCGAGTTATAACGAATAAGTTATAGAAGCGGGAAGTAAGCGTCTCAAATTAGATTTAACACTTAGAGAAATTTTCTAGGGTTAGGGCTTGGCGCCGCGGTGCCAGGCGTGCCTTGTAAGGTGGTGCTGCAGCACCAGACCACGAAGTCGGGTACTGCAAACTCACGTCGCGGCTCGAGAGATAAAAGGGAGAGTGGCACCGCAGCGCTTGTGTAGGGATAAAGCCAGAGAAGTGCTTTTAACTGCTCAACTCTTGGGGGAAACGTACGGGAAGATAAAGAACATAATGTTCAACTAATATAACATATAAACAAGTGAATTAAACCTTTAGTACAGGTTGAATGAAATGGTCGAAAGAAATTAAAAGATCAAGAAGAGAATAAACGTAAATGTAACGCAGTTGCAAGTAGTCTTAGCATACAACGAATAGTATGGCTTCGACATTAAGAAAGAGTAATGAACATGGGGTTCAGGTAATGGATAAAGAAAGTATTAAGTAAGATAAAAATGGTAACAAGAAATCAGTAACAAACGATTAATGAAAGATGATCGTGATTCAGATAGAAAGTAATAGAATGAATTATAAGTATGGAACATTTTAACCAATGTGAAAGTTGAGTGTACGCAAATATTAAACGGATAAAACCTACACCCCGTGTATGGTTTGACCGTATGATAATGAAGACCAATGATTAAATTGTGAACGATAAAGAAGTTGAATTAAAGACAATAACGTTTAACGTAACGAAGCCAAGTTAAGGATTAAATGGAATGATCGCTCTGAGTATACAAAAGACTGTATGACTTAGACGATAAAGAATGAATCCTGAGGTGCGGCATTTGGTTGCCAGGAAGCCATAAGGAATGAGAAATTAAATTAATGAAGATATAGTTTAATATTCGGATAAGTTAAGATAAGTTAGGTTGTAGTACAATCGTAACCTTTGATGGTTGACATATAGGAGCTGGGCTAAACAATTCCTTCAGAGAGCGAAGGTATACACAAAACTGGCAACCGATCTAACTCATTGTGATGGCAGTGTAGACGAGATGGGAACTTGTTTGTGGGAAACCACTTAGAGTACCATTTGGACTACTAGCACAGAAGCGATGTGTGCTGAGTTCTAGAGAAGTTATAAGAAGAAGATAAAAATGTAAAACATCAAAGATGATGAACGTATAAGTAAGACATCTCCGTATGTCATTAAGCCGTAGAACGGTAATGAAAGTGGTCGCGTAAACTTAGGTTGCAAGAACGCGAACCCTAAGAAGTAAATGTAAGTAAATCAATGCATAAGTCAAATATATATGACTAATTGGTGTATGTGGTGTTTTTTTATGTGTTATATAGGAATTGAAATGAGCAGCTCGACGTAAGCTATAGCTGTGTATAAGGCAAGTTTTCTAACTTCATTCATATTCTAAATGAATGCTAGTTTCTTGAACTTCTCAAATGTTGAACTTGAGAAGTTCTGTCTATGTGCTATTGTGCGATATTTGTGAAATGTGGTAGAATATATGAGGCCTTGTGCCACAATGTGAACACTTCGGTGTTTCTATGAGATGAATTATTATGTGATTTAACTATTCAATAAGAGAATGCTCTGTTTATACATGATTCGTTATTATTAATTCTGTGCTAATGATTCTAGCTAGACAAAATGTGTATGAAAAAGGTAGAAGAATGAAAGTATTTTAAAATGAAAGTGAATATTATTTTAAAATGATAGGAATCGAGATTATTCCTATTATTAAAGTTGTTTCATAACCTTTGTTCGATTATTGAAGTCTTAAAAGAATGTTTGAATTCTTTAAGATGTTTGTTCAACTTTTATGACTTGCTGGGCAATTGAATTCTCACACTTACTTTAAATGAAAAACATTTTTAGCGAACGATGTTAGACGAACTTATGGATCCCGTAAAGATCAAGTTGACGGCATCCAGATGAAGTACTATTCAGAATGGGAATGAGCGAGAAGATCAAGTGAAGATTTATAATATAAAATAAGTTAAATGAACTTTAGATTAGTTTAATGAACTGTTATGTATCCTTAGTGGCGGATGAAAGTCACTCGTGTAAGATGTAAATGATAATGTAATTATCGTTATTTATATTGAAAAGAGTTATAAGGTTTTAGAACCTGGGAATTTAGAATGTGTGTTGTTATATTTCAGTATATAATGATGTATGTTTAGATGAATGATGTACTCATGACGTACAGAATCCGGGTGTGAAGGTAGACTGGATTTCGAGGCGTTACAAGTTGGTATTAGAGCTGATAGGTTATAAACCTTAGGTAGGAGTACCTAAAACTATAATCGTAGAGAGAATGATAAGAAGATCACCACGTGATCATAGTGAATCGTAGTAACAGATGAGCTATTAAACGATGAATGATTTATAGTAGTACGAAGTAGTACGGGAAGAAGAACTCAGATTGAGTTATAAAGGATAGTATATGAATTAAAGAAAATTTATGTTAAGTAAAGAGAGATTTATAAGTTGAAAAATGTTAATTGAGGACTCATGTGATAGCTGAGTTGTATGAACCTTTGTTATGGGCAAAGGTTTATGCTTGGTGTAACAACTGCTTAGCTTATTACAGTGATAATCAGTGGGATTAGTCGCGCTATCAATATGTATATGGTGAGAAGGTGAATCTTTTTTCATGTATATACTTGATAGGAAGAGAATGATAAGGTAGGTGCGAGTTCTTGAAACTCATACTTATGGTAAGTTCGTGACTCATAATAATATGGTATGTTTTCGAACGTCTTAGCAAATGGACTCCTATGGTCTGACTGGGATAGTTCTTTCAAAATTGGCTCATCTTCGTTGGTACTCAAAGTTAGATCTTCGTCGATCTCCTTTTCTTGGTCCCCAAGTCTTTCCTCTCTTTCAACATCTATATCATTTGGCACATCCGGTTACAGATTTGGTTCGGGCTCACCATCAGTCTCGGAATTCATATCATAGAGCCAAGTGTATTGAGGAAAATGTTCGAGGCATTGGTTAGTTGTTCCATTTGGTTCGTAAAATATTGACTCAATATCTCTTGATTAATCATCATCTCCTCACATGAAGCTATGTACTTGGACAAAACTTCCTCCAAATTTGAATGTTCTTCCTGTTGTAGTAGAGGTGGACACGAGAAATTTGGTGGGTACGTTGGACTTGGAGCATAAAATTGATCTTGATGAGTATGGTTCCATGAAACACCTTGGCTTTTCACATTTATATCTACTTGACTCAATAACTTATCTTATTCACCGATCCTTTTGTCAGTAGATAAAATGAATTTTTCCAAAGCTTTTTCCAAACTTGTTTTCCTCTCTGGCTGTTGTTGAGTCTGATTTTGAAATCCGGATGTGTTTTGATGTCTAGGTGCTTGAGCTTGATTGTTACTCCATGAAAAATTTGGGTGATACCCCCAATCCTGATGATAGTTGTTGGGATAAACATAATTGTTGGGGTAATCACCACCATACTATACCGGCTCGAAACTGATGGTGCACTGATGACTCATATGATTTCCAGCACAATAATCACAAGTAACCGCCACACTTTGACGACGTTGAGCTTCAAAAGCGTCTATCTTCCTCGAAATTGTCTCAAACTGTGCTGACAATGCAGAAAGTGTCGCGAGTCTATCAATCTCTGCTCCCCTTGGCTGAGTCATTCTTGCCATCCTTCGACTCCGTTGGGCTGCGATAACCTCCTACGTCTTCGAAGCTTCCTCAATTTGTATTGGCTCTATAGAAGATGTATTAGGTCCATCAATCCATATTTCACTTGATTGAGTCATGTTCGTGTATGGCCATTGATACGCAAAGTCATCCATGGTACCTAAAAAGAGAGAAATATAGGAAAAGAATTAAAAATAAAAATAAAAATGTTTAAATTAAGACTAATTTAATTGAATTTAATACTGGTAAAAAAATTATTAAATTAATTCTCCGGCAACGGCGCCAAAAACTTGTTGATCGATTTCACAATCAATGAATACATGCAAGTATACACGGTCAACAAGTAATAAAGTGAAAGTAGAGTATCGTTACCACGAGTAATTATTTAATAAAAATCACCAAGTACTAATTCTTAACCAAACTAATTTTATTTAAACAATCTCAAATCGTTATTTTTCTAATTAAGAAAACTAAATTAACTAATTAAACTAAAATGCTTTATAAATAAATTCAAATAAATAAAGGTTAAGACTCCAATATCCCCAATTATGAACTATAAACTAATTATCCAATTATCCCAATTATTATGCCTATTGAATTGTTAACAGGAATTCTCAAATGCCAAAAGTCCTTTTCCAAGTGATCAATTGCCTTCTATTTAATCCAGATTAATCTTGTTATATTCCTATGCAAAACAATTGAATTAAACTCTTTTCAATCCCAATTCCTTATATGTTACATGCGGTGAACAGATATTTCCATTCAATTCACAAACCTAATTATTCACCATGCAAATAACTAAGTCACAAGTTATCATGCCCAGTTCTAACCCTAGAAATCCTCTTTCAATTCCTTCTAGAGTAACAAGGTAATTACTGATCAGATAATTAATCAATAGGCTCAAGACAAGATAAAAAATTCACTTTTGACACAAATAATTAGAATAAATTGAATAACTAATTTATAGACATAAAAGGTTCAATTGAAATCTTAATGAAAGAATTAGTTCATTGTCATTGAATTAAAATCAAGAATCCACAACTGAAAAGACATTAAAAGATAAAAGTATGACAAGAGAAGAGAATAGAATCTGTTGTTAGCAAATCTGATGCTCCCCTCTTGCTCTTGCTCTTGATCTCAAGTGTTCTTCAAGTTGCTTCAATCTCCAAAACTAATAAGAACTAGGATTTATGTTCTAATCTAATAGAGTGTATCTCTAAGCTAATCTATGTAATATCCCTTTATTTTATGCCTTACATCGTGTATTTATAGGTTACAAGTCCAATTTTTAGCTTAGGAACAAACCCAATCCAATTTGGAGTCAAAAAGGTGTCAAAATTCGCCCTAAAATGCATTCAAGCCTCACCAATCACTTCCCCAGTGCCCCGACGCTGGGCACGGTGCTGCAAGACTGCTCCCCAGCACCCCAGCGCTCCAATTAGTCTTGGTTTGGGCGCCCCGGCGCTGACCCTATTTTCTGACATTTTTTGCTTCGACGTCCTATGGGAAAATGGCCATAACTTCTTCGTCGGAACTCAGATTTCGATGATTCAAGATGTTCCGGAAAGAGGAGACGTAGATCTACAACATCAATTATTTATTTTTTTCGAAATAAGGTTCGGAGCAATACTCAAATTGTCTCTGAAGTGACTATTGTGTAAATGGCAAGCCAAAAACGTAAATCTAGCCACCCCGAACGTCGATCCAAGTAACTTTTTTCCCAACAAAACAACATAAAACATGCGTGAATAGACACAAACACTTAAAATCAACCAAAAGATTAAGCTCAAATGCACTCAATTATGAGTATAAAACTCACTCATCAAGCCTTCAGAAACACTTAGGAACACAATTAAGATTAAGTACAGCTTATCATACTTAGACTGATGGACAGAGTAAGAGAACCATACAAACATTAGAGGATATGCTAAGAACTTGTACTATATATTTTAAAGGAAGTTGGGACGATCAGTTAACCTTAGTCGAATTTGTATATAACAATAGTTATCATGATAGCATAAATATGCCACCATATGAAGCTTTATATGGGCGTAAATGTAGAACACCTTTATGTTGGGATGAAGTCGGGGAAAGACAAATGTTAGAACCTGAGATAATTTAACAAACAACTGAAACTATCAGAATTATTCGTCAACGATTACAAGCATCTCAAGATCGACAAAGAAAATACGGCGATCCACATCGTCAACAACGAAACTTTAATGTAGGAAGTCACGTATTCTTGAAAGTATCTCCTTGGAAAGGCAACATACGTTTTGGCAAGAAAGGAATATTAAGTCCAAGATTCATTGGACCTTTTGAAATTTTGAGAATGATTGGTGAAATTGCTTATGAAATAGCACTACCTCCTGAGTTAAATCGTATTCATAATGTGCTTCATGTGTCCGTATTACGACCATATAATCCTGATTATAAACACGTTATACAATATGAGCCAATCCAAATAGAGGAAGATCTTTCTTATGTAGAAGAACATGTGCAGATCGTCGACCGTAAAGAGGAAGTCCTGAGAAATAAAGTGATAGCATCGGTCAAAGTAATTTAGAGGAATCAGAACGTTGAAGAAGCTACATGGGAGCTTGAAGATAAAATGCGCGAGAATTATCCTCAATTATGTACTTAACTTGTATTGTAATTTCGAGGACGAAATTCTTATTAGTGGGGGTGAATGTAAAAACCCAAAGCCCTAATAAGATTCTTATTTCTAAAATCCCATTATATAAATAAAATTTCTCCATTCTAAATATGTTATGTGTTAATATATACTTGGTTTTAAAAATTTGACCAAATAAATTTTTGTCCGAAAAACTTCGTGTTTGCCACCTCGTGCTTAATTTTTTTTTTATATTCGGACTTTTCGGTAAAATTATTTTGACAAGTTGCTTTGTCGTGCTTACACTGACAAAACGCTTTGTCGTGCTTGTTTGGAATAGTGAGAAATTTAGGTTAACAATTGTAGATTAACAAACCCTAACCCTAATTAGCAAAACCCTAACCCTAATTTGTAAACCTAACCCTAATTAGCTAAATTAACTCTAATTAGCTTATGTTAACACCTAATCATGGTTAGTAAACTTCAATTAAGTACTAATTAACATTACTTAACATTCCTAATCATTAGAAACAAAACCCTAATCAAGATTAGTGAAGATTAAAGCATAATTAAGCTACTAAATAAACCTATCTAGCTCACAAGGAGGTTAGGAGTCACCATTGCAAGTTCCAAGGTAGCACATGACATGCTTGTAACTCCCAAGCATCACCATAGTCATAAGATCAGATCTTTGTATAGGCAAGTTGCTCAAAAATGACCAAAAAGCCAAGTTAAAAAATTCTATAAATAGGAACCTTAGGGATAAGCAAACTCACAAAATTCCTAAGCCCAGATACACTTATAAACCTATCAAATCAAGCCTGGGTGATAGCAGCAACAACATCAGAAGTTAGAATCAAAAATTGCTCAAGAAAAGGTACAAACCTTAGTTCATTATTAGCTCTTTGTTCCTATGTTAGATTTGTTGTTTAGATGTTTATAATTATGTATTAGTATGTCAGAAAGTATGATACATTGGTAGAACCTGTTTTTATAACATCTAGATGCCTTAATTAAGTGTTTTAAGAAATCTGGAAATTTTGAAAAACTAAGTCTGACAGCCGAATGTCAGAGTCTATAGATTCATATGTGTTTATGGTTTGGTCTGTTAATTGTTTGGTATTTGTAGCCTGTTAGTAGGTCTTTAATCTGGAAAAGAAACCAGGTTCATTTGAACCATAGATTTCAAGTTATAAGCAGTCAAAGTGGGTTGACCGTTCACAGATTGCAATTTTCTGGGTTACCTAGAAAGCTCAAGAACTGTTGAACCGGCTACTTTGACCAATCTGTTTAATCATCTTCTGTTTGTTATTTTTGTAAGTTTTTGTTATAGATCAATACTCTGTTATATGTACTACATATCTATAATCTTTAATGGAACAAACAACGTCTAGGTGTACTGGAATTAATGGTCAAAATCCATTGACCGAGCTTTACCATATTTTCTAGGTTTTCCAGAAAATTGAAGAACACGAAGAACAACGTTTGGCTGTACTTTGACCAGCATAAATAGAGACCTTAGATTTATGCTTTGTTCATGTTAATGTTATATATATGTACCCTGACATTTATACTACATGTTACAATAAACATTACACACATCAAATACACAGAATCGAATATATTTAAGCTACAAAACCGTTGACCGGCCATGACTTCTATTTTGGATTACCCAGAAACTAAAGAACAGCTCTGACAGTGACATTGAGCCTCTATAACTTCTTGTTATAGTTAAAGCCTAAAATTTGTTTCATGTTATACTACTGTATGAGTATTACAACATCAACTCTTGAACAAACCAAAACTCATTAACAATAGCCTTATAATTAATGGTCAAACCAGTCACTCGGCCATGACCAAACTGCTGCCCAGAAACTCAAGAACACCTACAACGACACTTTCTGTCACTGAAGGGCTTTAGCGACAGACATAAATTATTTTTCTAAAAATAGATTTTAAAAATTAGATATAATTAATAAATAAATATAAATATATATATATATATATATATATATATAAACAGTTTTAAAAATTATATTAAATTATTATAAATAAATTCTGATATTTTTATATAAATTCAATAATTATTTTATATTATTTTAATATTATTAATAAATAACTTATTAATAAAGAAATAAGAATAATTATTTATAAATACTAAATAATTATGGAAAAATATTATTAATGATATAAAAATTATAATAAATGAATATAAATTATTTAAAAATTGCAATCAGTGTTTTTGTAAAATTTTAAGTAAATATTAATTACTTATAAAAAGAAATAAATTATTTTAAAATCAAAATAAATGTTTTAAATACTTTAAAATATCTAAAAAGGTATTTCAAATTATAATTAAATAAAATTTAGTCCATTTATCAAAGGTATTAAACACAAAACCCTATTAATCTAACCCGATATTATATTAATGTTATAATTGAGTAATGTTAGCAATACTAATGTGTTAGATTTATATATATGAACTTCGTAGGTATTTATTAACGATTGAATATCATAACTTGACTGATCTACGCTCAGGCAAGTTCTCTATCCTTAAATTTCTTATAAATCAAATTTCTTAAACCCTGTTTATTCATTGGACATGATTTTTATCTTGATATGCTGTTGATATAATATACTACACCTACAATTGAATTCTTAAATTATTGTAAAGTTATTGCTATAGATTAAGCAAAACTCAAAAATGAATTGTTTATTCAGATAATAATGTTTATTGAGCATAAACTGTTGAGTCAAACCAAATTGTTTTGGTAAGACATCTTATACTGAAGTTGGGTATCCCTTAAGGGATTGAATGTTAGTCAATTCATATATTGACATTTAGTGTATTTTGAGCACTGGTAGGATGATATGCATACTCCTAAGATGTTGAATAGACTGATCCCCTATCTCATATCTGAACACAATTTCTAAGTCTGTGTGACTGATAGAAATAAAGAAAATTCCAGAAATGGTTGAAATTAGAAATCCAGAAATGGTACAACTATTAGTCGAAATTTGAACTATTATACTTCTTCAAATCCTATATTGTTATAAATACAAACTTGTTGAGCATGTCATAGCTCACCCTTGCAAATTATTCCCTTTACAGTTTTAGATGGTAATCCTGGAACTTCTGGAGTAGATAAAGGGAAGCGTCCCTACATAGATTAGATTATATTCTTGTCTGTTTGTATACCTTGTAATAAGAACTCGTTATGAGAATCATGTAATCGAATCTTAATATTATGATATATATATATAACATCTTTATTTCTGCAACCGTGTTTTCTTACATACATAGATGTAAAATTAGACTTCTTCAAATCTAGTTGGGATCATTGGGAACTATTTATCTGAGTGAGGGTATTAATAGCATGGACTATTCATGTTGTCATTAATACTCTGGATTTCGGATAGATAGTTACTATCGATACGATGGTATAAATTCGTTTGGCTTAGACTATACATCTAGGTGAGGGTATTAGTAATATGGAATGTTTATGTTATTGCCGATACTCTGAATTTTGGATAGATAGACCCTAGTCACAGATACAGTTCATATATCCAAGTGATGGTATCCAAACACAGTAAAAGTTCTCTTGAGAATTAACAACTGTTATGGGATACTGTGAATTTTGGATCTATGAGAATTATATCTGCTAGTCCCTCTATTTAATGTAATTTTATAATCAGATACCATGGGTGTATAGATTTAAAAGCATTATGTTGATTTTCTGTAAACACCATATCATATACCGTGGGAATATAGATATGGGGGCGTTAAAAATTCTTTTGGCTAGACTTACGATATGTTAGATTTCTTATGATCTATCAAAGTATTATCGATGTTTTACCAAACTATGTTGTAGTGGTTTTCAAATGAAGACTGAGTATGCTAAAATGTATTTTCATCAAACGACAGGCATGTGAGATTGCCATAACTTAAACATACATACGTTTAAAGGATGTAATGTTGATCAACATAGAGTACTATAGGTTGATCACTTAGACATGCTCGTAAGATATGCCGGACTTACGAACTTAGTGACAGGTTGTCCTTTTCAAAAAAAGTATGAAATGCCCATGGTCTTGGACCAAAATTGATGTTTTACTGAATATTGTCATTGTAAAATGTTTTGAAGGAAAAGAAGTGCTATTTTGAATTATCGATAGTACTTCGTAACTATTGTTCAGTTATTGAAGATATAGGATTCTTATGTTTCAAGCATGTTATTTAATTGGAATTGTTGTACTAACTGAGCTAGTTATGCTCACTATTTCTTGAACCATATGAATGCAGCTAAGACAAAACGGACCGAAGGATCCGATAAAGATAAGGGAAAGGCTAAGGCAGACCATTGAACTGTCTATGTAATAGTATAGGTTTAATGTTGTAATGTATTTGATATTATGACAAAGAACTTATGTATTGGTTATAAAGAACCTGGGGAGGGAATATTGTTTTGGGATATATATATATATATAAGATATATTCGTTTATTTGAGGCATTTCAATTGGATGTATGTGTGAATTATAGCACCATGTAGCACCATATGCTGGGTTGGAAGATACCCAAATTTGGGGGCGTCACAGGTTGGTATCAAAGCATTAGGTTATAAAACTTAAGCGGGGGATTAGAACCTTAAGTCATAACCTTAAGAAAAGTCAAAGAAATAAAATATGGAAATTAACCCTATAAAAATGCATTATACATGTTATGTGTTTTTATTATTCTACTGACGTGTACTAATTAAACTATTTATTTTTTGTATATGTCAAGAGGAAATGAAATGTATAGGGATATACATATAGTCAGTGAAGGGTCGGTGAATCAAATAGAGATTATACCGAATCCTATAGCAGTAGAGGCTGAAGTGGTGATAGTTGAGTCTGGAGACTCAAAGAGCTTAGACCTTATGGCCATGTTCGATGGCATGTCTGAAGAGGAGGTGGAGGTGGTGTCTTTTAACCCCATAGCACCTGAGGAAGAGATGACTCCGGGGGAGTCAATGGGAGCACTGTTCATGGAAGTATTGGATAGAAACATCCAGTATTGTAAGGAAGTGAAGGAGTTGAAAGAGGAACTCCATGCTGTCTTAGAGGATTAGACATATGTGGAGTCGATGTGGGAGCAGGAACATGACGAGAGAGTTTTAGCCAAGGACAAGGTCCATGAGCTAAAACAGGAGGTCTTTGAGCTCAGGCAGGAGCTAAAGACCAAGAAATAAAAGAGAGGGAGAATGTCCTATATTCATAGGAGTTCTCATAAGGATTTCCAGCAGCAGGTAGCTGGGTATCCAATAGAGGCTGGGAAGACTCGACATACGATCAGCCGTGATATTATCGCCAGTCTTGCCACCATAGATTTTAATAATGCCTTGAGGCATTTGTAATCTAGTAGTAGCTAGAGTAGTTTTAGATATGTAAATATTGTGTATCTAGTAGTGACGTAAAACCCTCTTTTGTATATCAAAGGGTAGTCTTTTGTAAATCCCAATTTTTAGAAAACAATTGCGAGATAGTAATGTAATCAGCTTAGGTTGTGTAATGTAAACGATGTAGTATTATACTATAAAGAATGAATCAATATAAGCCTTTTTCGAAACATATTGAGTAATTAATGTTGAAGTTATTGTTTAATCTTGAATAATAACTAATAAACAGGAAGCGAATACTAACGAAATGTGCTGTTTATTGTAACAACAAAATGCCGCCAAGAAGGAGACAACATAATCAAGACGCTAAAGTAAATCAACCAGAGGAAGGTTCGGTAAACCCAATGCAGGAATTTGTTAATTTATTAACAGCGGCGTTTAATAGATGTGTGGTTAATATCCCCGTAAATCCTGGAGTAGTATGAGCTACTACTTTTAAAGATTTTAAGAGTGTCGGTCCATTGGAGTTCTAAGGAACTACGGACCCTATAGAAGCCCAAACGTGGATAAAAGAAATCGAGAAGGCATTTGTCATACAAAATGTCGATGAGGGCCAGAAGGTTTCTTTTGCAACCTATATGATGAAGGGAGAGGCCAACTTTTGGTGGGAGGCCAACCATGCTAGGGCTGGTATCAAGAATATAATGTGGGTAAGGTTCAAGGAGATTTTATTTGAGAACTACTTTCCCACGAGTATGCAGGGGAGGATACAAATGCGGTTTCTTAATTTGAAACAAGGTGAAATGACGGTTCCCCAATACGCTGCCATATTTAATGAACTAGCGAGGTTTTCTCCACACCAAATGGACACCGAGGTTAGAAAAGCTCAACGATTCGAGCAGGGCTTGAAACCCTGGCTCTATAACCGGATATCTATGTTCTAGAGTACTTCCTTTGGGACCATACTAGAGAAGGCGATAGTCGTCGAAGGTGGGAACGAGGCTTTAAGCCAGTACCACAAAGATAAGAAGAATAAGGGAAAAGTTAATGGGGGAGTGAAGATAGAAGGACCAGCAGGAGTTGCAAAGTACAGAAACAGAGTGGCGAAGTAAAGTCTTTAAAAAGAAATGATGTATAAGGACTATAAATGTAGAAATATCAAGCTTAGTAGGTTGATCTTATAATGTAATAGATAGACATGTATGATCGTCGAACACTGCACCAAAATCGTAGTCTGCCAGGAAAGTCAAGGAAAACTCAAGAACTATCAAGGGAGAATTGTAGTCTGCAAGATAGTAGATCTCGGAGTTCGTAGTCTGCCAGGAGAGACTAGGAAGGATCATAGTGTGTCTAGAAGAACTTTCTCAAAGCTGTAGTCTACTGAGGAAGTAATGTTCAGAATTGTAGAGACGAATTGTTTAAGAGCCTACCGAGCATCTGCCAAAGCCAAGTCAAGAATCGTAGGCCACACTAGAAGTAGTGGAGTCTACTGTGTAAGGAATAAACATGTAAATGATATTACTATTTATATACGATTTGATTATGATATATATATATGAATTAATATGCAAGTATGCTTGCATTAAGAAAAACTGTAAAGTCCTCTGTTAGATTATAGAAACATATTTACAAGGACTTAGAATGAATTGATCAAATATGTTAGGTTGATCTTACATAAGCAAAACAACTTTGTAAAGTCCTTGAAAAGAATTGATGTACAAGGACTATAAACATAGAAAGATCAAGCATGTTAGGTTGATCGTATGATGTAATAGATAGGCTTGTCTAATCGTCGAGCACTACACCAAAAATCGTAGTCTGCCAGGAGAGTCAAGGAAAACTCGAGAGCTATCAAGGCAGAACCGTAGTCTGCAAGATAGTAGATCTAAGTGTTCGTAGACTGCCAGGAGAGACGAGGAAGGATCATAGTGTGTCGAGTAGCACTTCCTCAGAGACGTAGTCTACTGAGGAAGTCATGTTCAGAATCATAGAGATAGCCTGCCTATGAACCGATCGAGCATCTCACGAAGCCAAGTCAAGAATCGTAGACTACACTCTGAGTCATAGAGTCTACCGATGTCGAAACCAAGTCAAGAATCGAAGACTACACTCAGAGTCGTAGAGTCTACTTATCGTATCAAAGGAAGAGATCGTAGTCGAGAAAAATCAGATGAAGACAACACGCACAACTACAGAAATCGTAGGGTGTCAAGATCTGATCTCAGAGTCGTAGTGTCTGCACAGACGAAGCTGAATCGTAGAGTGAAGAGCTAAGACCTCAACAGATGTGCTCACAAAGTTAAGGTTGAATCGTAGAGCATACACGATTCTTAACAATTGAGAACTCCCAGAATGTCCAAAGGAATGAAGCCTCTGGTTGGTACTGCAAAGATACATCTCACCTAAAGGTAGCAAGAGAGCACTCAATGAATGGCATGCAAGCTAATAGATGATCTAAGCATCAACCCAATCAGCATCCAGATTGAGTTGTGAAGCTATTCAAGATAAAGTCTTCCACAAGATGATCATAAGAAGACTTCAGTAGCTGACTAAGGAAAGTCAGCATGTCCAGTAACTGTCAAGTGGAAAGATGACAACGATCTTAGAAGTAACCAGTATCATAGTGTTTACCAATTAAAGAAGGAACTGATGGAGTATACACAAAGATACTAGTCAGCCTCTAAAGAACAAGGCTAAAGTGATTAAGCATTGGGTCAGTCCATTGATGATAAGTGAACGAGAGATCACAAGGAGAGAGCGAGTTGGACATGCCAAAAATCTGAAGTTTATTGTTATTTAGAACGGGCCAGAGCAAGGAGTCAAGCCATCAGTATCTAAGAGCAGTCGAGGCAAACAGAAGTGTTGAAGCACTGCACGAAAGAAGGAAGAGTTGTTCTTCACTAAAGATCAAGTGAACACTCTTCAAGATCGTAGTGCTGACTCTACATGTCAATAACCATCAGTCAATAAGACACTACGATCAGGTCCGAGAAGAAGTGCATCAGAATCGTTGAGTTCGAACAATTGAGGATTGAAGCATTGGCAATGGTTTAATCTGAAGGTTGGAATTTGGACAAAAGCTTATTGAGAGCATCGATACAAGGACAACCTCTGATCAAGATATCAGAAAGTGGAAATAAAGTCATCGACATGCCCAAGACATCAAAGTAACATATCCGACGGGGTAGGTGAAACATTAGACTGCAGTGTCACGAAGTCAGAAAAAGATGTCATGTCACATCTGCAGTCTACACCAAATAACTCGAGATCTGTGAAGCAATTTAAATAGCTTTCAATGGCTACCTTCCGACGGGAAGATTGGAAAGTAGTATAAATCAATAGAGCTTCAAAGATCAAGGGTTGTTGATGATTCTTATGTTGTAGAATCGTTGAGTTGTTGGGAATGCTATTGTTCACTCTACGAGTTCCACCAAAGATCAACAGAACAAGTATCATTGACAGTGAGACTACTAAGGTGTAAGTGAAACAGCTTTGAAGAAGGACTTAAACGGATTAGAGCTTCACTCAACAAAGATGAGAATACCACTGAAGATGGCAGTCAAGTTGAGAGCCGAGAAGGCCAAAGAGATAACATTCAGAAAAGTGACTGAGTACAAAGAAGATCAGGAGAGCCACTCTACGAATTACCATGAACCTAAAGCTGAAACTGAACAAGTGCATAACCATGTGTTCAAAACATTCAAGAAGGGTTCAGGGATTGCTAAGTGCCAGAAGAAGTCTACCAAAAGCTCAGGGACTTAGCAAATCCAGATGGTGATGGTGTACAGCTGACATCAGATGAAGATGAGCAGAAAAGAGTAAAGATCAGTTGCACCAAAGAAGATGTGGTCCAGACTCAAAGTAGAATGCAAAGAGGACCACACCAAGCTGCTAAGTACAAAAGATGTTCAGAGCTTAATGACATCTTAGTAGCTCAACAACAACAACAACAACTACAACAACAAGAAGCCAAGGCCTGAGGGGTCCTTGTATTGAGGGACTATATGAAGTTCCAAGCCTACTGGGCTTGAAGAGTTCCTAGGGAACTAGAGAAGTTCCAAGGTTGTTGGCCTTGAAGAGTTCTTAGTGAACTGAGGTCCCAAGGCTGCTAGCCTTAAAGGAATCTTAATGATTCAGGGTGCTACCCTTCCTTAGTGGAAATCCTGCTAGTTGAAAGCAGAAGAGTGGATTAGGAAATTGAGTCTCTGAACCACTTAAAACCCCCTGTGTCTTTTACTTTATGTCATTTACTTTACTTACATTAAGTGCTATAACTGCTATGTATGTTTTAACTGCTTACTACTTAGTTAACATTACGAATAATGTATGATTGATTATGAATATATCAATGAAGGGTATCTTTTACGTATTCTCCTGTGTTTGAAAAGATTCTTATGTTTGTCATATGCTACTTAATGAGCAATACAAAATAAACAAGAAAAGGTATTTAAAATTCAAAGGATGTATTCAACCCCCCTTCTAGATCTATATTGTGCCTACTAGGAACTAACATACTGATCATATCAGAGGCAGAAATCGTAGTCGAGCCAGATCAGATGAGGACAACAAGCATAAAGAAAGAAATCATAGTCTGTCAAGATCTGATCTCAGAGTTGTAGTGTCTGCAGAACCAAAACTAAATCGTAGTGTGCAGAACTATGGCTTCAACAGAGGTGCTCACAACACCAACGCATAATTGTAGAGTCAACACGATTCTCAATAAATGAGCAATCCCAGAATATCCAAAGTATGAATAAATGAGCAATCCCAGAATATCCAAAGTATGAAGCCTCTGGTCTGAGTTGCAAAGATACATTCCAGCTGAAGGAAACCAGAGAGCACTCAACGAATGGCATTCAAGAAAATAAGAAGATATAAGCACCAACCCAATCACGATCCAGATTGAGTAATAAATCTATTCAAGATGAAGTCTTCCACAAGTCGATCAGAAGAAGACTTCAATAAAAGTGTATGACTAAAGAAAGTTAGCAAGTGCAGTAGCTGTCAAAAGAACAAGACAACGACCTTGGGATAAACTAGGATCATAGTGTTTGCCAGATTAGAAGTAGAAACTGATGGGATCTATAATAGAGACATTAGCCAACCTATACATAACAGACAAACAAAATGAAACATGGGTCAGACCATTGATGATATATGAACGAAAGATCACAAGAAGAAAGTGATTGAGCGTGTCTAACCTAATAAGTCTTAAAGTTGAGGAGGGCCAAAGTAATCAGACAAGTTGTCAGTATATAATGTAAGTTAAGGAAAGCAGAAGTGATGAAGCACTGCATGAGTGGAGCAATAGGTGTTCTACATTGAAGATCCAATAAACACTCTTCAGAATTGTAGTGTTGTCTCAACCAGTCAACGAGTAACATTCCTCAAGACACACTACGATCAGGTCCAAGAACATCTGCATTAGAATTGTAGAGTTCAGTCATCTGACTATTGAAGCATTGGAAATGGTTTAATCTAAAGACTGATATTTAAACATTGCTAATTAAGAACATCGATGTAGAAGGACAATTCCTGATGTTCTGATTGAGGAATCAGAAAGAAGAAATAAAGATGACTACCTGCCTGACACACCAAAGTGACATCTTTGACGGGGTAGGTGAAATAGTAGATTGCAGTGTCAAAAAAGTAAAAAAGGGGATGTCATGTTACATATGTAGTCTGCACCAAATAACTCAAGATCTGCGAAGCAATTCAAATAGCTCCCAATGACTATATTCCAACGGGAAGATTGTGGATGAGTATATATTAGCTAGAGCTTCAAAGATCAAGAGTTGCTAGGTTGAAGAATCGTTGAGTTGTTGGAATGCTATATTGTTGACTCTATGAGAACCACTAGAGCTGAACAGAACAAGTCTCAGTAGCAGTAAGACTACGAAGGTGGAAGTGAAGCAGACTGGAAGAAGGACTTGACCAGACTAAAGCTTCACTCAAAAAGGATGAGAATGCCACTGAAGATGGAAGCTAAGCTGAGAACCGAGAAGTCCAAGAAGATAGCATTTAGAAAAGTAGCAGAACACAAAGAAGATCCAAAGAGCCACTCTAAGAATCACCATGAACCAAAAACTGAAATAGAATAAATGTAGAACCATGTATGCATACCATTCAAGAAGGGTTCAGGGAATATTAAGGGTTAGACGAAGTCTACCAAAAGCTCAAAGACTTAGCAAACCTAAATGGTAATGGTGCATAGCTGACATTAGATGAAGATAAGATAAACAGTATGAAGATCAGCTGCGCTAGATAAAAGATGGTCCAGACTCTATGTAGAATGCCAAGAGGACCACGTCAAGCTACAAAGTACAAAAGATGTTCAAGCTTCAAGGCATCTTAGCAGCAAAGCACCAACAACAACTACAACAACAACAAGTAGCCAGAGCCTAATGGGTCCTTGTCCAGAGGGTTTAAATGAAGTTCCAAGCCTCCTGGGCTTGAAGAGTTCTTAGTGAACTAGAGGAGTTCCAAGCCTGCTGGGCTTGAAGAGTTCTTAATGAATTGAAGTTCCAAGGTTGTTGGCCTTGAATGAATCTTAGTGATTCAGGGCGCTGCCCTTCCTTAGTGGAATTCTTACTTGTTGAAGCAGAATAGTGGATTAGGAGCTTGAGTTTCTAAACCACTTAAAATCTCTTGTGTCTTTTATATTCAGACATTTACTTTTTGTCATTTATATTATGTACCTAACTGCTATAAATGTTATGTATGTATTAACTACTTACAACTAAACTAACTCCACGAACAATGTATGTATGTTCATGAATATAGAAATGAAGGGGATCTTTTACTTATTCTGTTGTGCTTGGAAAGATTCTTATATTTGTCATATGATAATTCATTAGCAATACAAAATGAACATAAAAAGTTTTTGAAATTAAAAAAGATCTATTCAACCCTCCCCCCTTCTAGACCTATTGTGTCCCTACTAAGAACTAACAATATATATATGTGTGTGTGTGTGTGTGACAAAACATAAAAAATTAAACAAAATAATTTTAATAGATAGACATTATTAAATCATATCATTTTTATAATTATATATATAAGGATAATATAGTAATAATGTAGTTTAAAATAAGAATCATTTCTCTTTCTTACTTCTAAACTCACAAACAATGAAAAAATTAATTAAAATTTCATTTTATCCCTTACTTTCTAAAACTCACAAACATGACTAAGGAAAACTATAATCCCTTCACATCTCTTCCCTTCCTATACTTTCCCTTCTCATCTCATCTCTTAAAACTCACAAACGCAACATTAGGTCTCAGATTCAATTCTCACTTAGGTGGATTTATTTCTTTCCTTATGTAAAGTGTGTTTCCTCCTTTTATGCGAGTTTTGTTTGATTTGTAAGCTTTTTTCCCTTTTGTTTGATGAGACTTGATTGGTTCTTGATATTATAATAGTGATTATGTATTTGATTATAAATTATATTGTACTCCATATATATATATATATATATATATATATATATATATATATATATATATATATATATAGGAGTGATTCATAACAAACGGTTGCTATGGACACTATTACAGCAAACAGATCTTGCACCGTTAATCTAGAGATCCAATTATCCAAAGTGGTTTTTTTTTACTGGATGCAACTCTTAGTAGCAGCCAGATAATTTTTTTTTTTGCTGGCCACTACTAGAACTTGTGGCCAGGAGAAAAGTCTAAATCACCCTCACCTTAGTTAAATATAAATAGTTTCAATGTATAAAATATTTGTAAGGTAATTTCAAGTTGTATTACAATATGGAATTTAAATTTTAAATAATCAAATTATCACAATAATTGATAATATTAAATTATATTACATAATAAATTATTTAATTAAATATTTTGTAAAAATAAATACATTAAATATAGTTGACAATGTTAAATTTTATTACTTAAGAAAGCATTTAAACAAATAAATACATTGAATATATTTGACCATTTTAAATTTTATTTATTCAGAAATTATTTATAAAAATAATACATTATGCTAGGAGAAATGTATAAAACACCTCTACTTTAGTTATATTTAAATACATTGAACATATTTGACAATTTTAAATTTTATTAATTAAGAAATTATTTATAAAAATAAATACATTATATATAGTTGACAATGTGTTAAATTTTATTACTTAAGAAATTATTTATACATTGAAACTATTTAAATCTAAAAGTTGCGACTAATTTCTTTTTGAGTCATTGAATCTCTGGATTAACGGTGTAATATATATTTGTTGAAATAGTGTCTATAACATTCGTTTTCTATGGATCACTTTCTCATATATATATATATATATAGGCTTAAATATGATTTACTATCCTAAACTATAAGTCATATTCCACTTCAGTGATTCACCTTTCAATTTTGTTAATTAGATGATTGAACTATTAATTTTTTTTAATTTCAACAAATTGAGTCTGCCACGTCAGTAATTGCTGACATGGCTATCTTGGTGGGCCATTAGTCAGATGATTTGTAATAAAAAAAATAGTATTTTATTTATTGATTAAAAAATTTTGATATAATGGAGGGTAAAATGGTGACAACCCCTACATTAATTAAAATTAATCGAATTAAAAGCTTCAAAACTGATTTATCAGCCACCTCGTAACCGCCTCCCCCTTCCCCTCCGGCGTTACCCACGACTTCCTTTACTGATGACGATAATAATTCTTCCCGGAAGTGGGTATCCGTCGGCGTCGGAATTGGAGCGGGTCTTCTTCTACTTGCCTCCTTGTCCGGCTGCCTAGTTTGGTTTTTCGTCTACACCCCAACTCAAATCCTAGGGCCCGACTCGATTTGTAGTTGCCAGCCATGAGGCTCAAACCTGGTGACTCGATCCATTATATATAGGTATTCTATTTGGGCGGGTGTCGTGGTTGAGGATGCTGTGGTTGTGATTGTCAAAGTGTGATGGGGATTCGGACTGCCTGTGTAAGGAAATGAACGCCCTCGAGTTGAGCCGCGAGTGTGGACTGACTTGTCGGTGTGGGTTGGAGTGTGGGAACCAGTTGACTCAAAGGGGAATATATGTGCGGCTGAAGATTGTGAAAGATAAAAAGAAAGGTTTCTGTTTGCATTCTGGTCAATTTATCCAGAAGAGAGATTTTATATGTGAGTATACAGGTATGTTTATTAATCAATTTATGTTACAATTAACAGCAATTTTTTATATGAAAGTTTCACCTGCCGAATATCTATATAATGAGATGAGAACGTCCTTAAGCAGTCTATAATGAGCCCAGAAAAAAAATTCTTTTTGGTTTTTGGGTTGCAACTTTAAATTCCATAATGCAAAAATTAATAGTGTCGCCCCAGATTATAAGGTAAGTGAGCAATGAGCTTGGAAGCCCTAATTGAGAAAGGGCAAACCGCGAACTGAAGAACCTGAAACCTTTCGGCAGCGTATTTGGCCTTTAAGTAGCCTGTTTCGGCGGTGTCTATCGGCAATACTAGGTGCCACGACACTGAGTAAGAACAAGTCTTTTTCAAAGAGATTGCTATGAAGTCGGAGTTGAAGATTTGGATTTTAATATCTTCGATTGACTCCGAAAACTTGGATTTGGTCACCTGTTTCACTACCCATTTCTGGGTTTGATCAAAAATGTAGTTTTTTCTGGAAATACTGCTGCAGAGAAAACGTCTCTGTATCTATGGAAGCCGACGTACCCCCATCTCTCTCCTCTCTGATATGTTTGTTTTATTTTAATTAGGGATTTTAAGTTAGGTTTTGACGATTTTGCCCTTTATTTAAATAGATTTGTTTTATGTAATGAATAAAAAATAGTTTTTTTTGCCACATAAGCTGCTTAAGACCCCACACAATTAGCCACGCCTGCAATTTCTGACGTAGCGTGTTCAATTTGTTGTAATTGGAAAAAATTGATAGTTTAATCACCTAATTGACAAAATTGAAAGGTGGATCACCAAAGTGGAATATGGCCTATAATTTAGGATACTAATTCATATTTAAGCCTATATATATATATATATATATATATATATAGAGAGAGAGAGAGAGAGAGAGAGAGGGGGGGAGTCTTGAATTCATTTAAAGAGGATTGTCTATTTTTCCATTTTTTCTAGCTAATGTTCTTTAAAGTTGTCTTATCAAACATAGTGTAGGCGACTTGTCGAGAAAATGGAGTTGTACGCAATTATGCAAGTATATCTAACTAAATTTAATTCAAATGTTTATTTATTCAATGATTGAATTTTTAAAGCTCAACCAATTTATTTTTCAAATCTACAATATATTTTTATTAGAAAGTCTTCATTTGACTGTCATTATAAAAAATTCCATCTATTATTTAAAAATATTATTTATGGAATTCAATTTTATACTTCATTATTTCTATCTTATTAACTCTTCTTATTTCTTATTACTTGTAATCTATTATTTGAATTTCTTTTCCCCTTTTTTATACCAAATATTCATAGGCAGTATTTTTATATTTTGACATCTAAAATCTACACTTACAACATATACTAGTTTTAAAATCACATTTCTTATAATTTAGGTATTTCATTTTGAAATAAAAGTGAAAAATAAGAATTGCCTAGAAGAAAGAAAGGGAAAAAAAGTAAATATAGTTCGAATTACTCCTTCGATTCCAAATAGTATAAGATTAATATTGATTTTTTAAAATTTATTTGGAAAAATATGTCAAAGTTGATATTTTAATTTTAAACAATACAATTATAAAATTGTAATGAGGATCCTATACATTATACTTTTACCTAAGTTTTTTTAGTACACATTTAGTAACATAAATATTACATTTACTAACACAATAAAATTCGTCACAAATAATTGTGCTACTAGTACCGTTGCGTTGCTGAAAGTAATATTTATATCACTAAATTTGTGTCTTGGGTGAACGGTGTAAGAGTAATACTAACGGTTATGAAATTTATTAAATTTATCTAAAATGTGTTTTAAATATTATGGCACTAAATAAGAGAAATAAGAAATACTTTATGAATTAATAGCTAAATCAATACCTTATATATAAATTGCATGAAATTAAAACCACATCCAAAGTAAACCACAACCTCAGAAAATGAAACCTAAATAGGCCGTAAATTCCTTCCAAAATCATCGCCAACTACGACTCCTTTGAAGCAGGGCAAGGCTTCTCAGAATCCCCGTCGATACTAATTCCGTTACTCAGAGGTCAGTTTCTCCATTTATTTATCCTAATTTTATGTTTCCTTTTGGGTTTCCAAAAAAAACTTAAATGTGTAGTATCTCATTTTAATGGTTCTTCTGCTTCTGCAATTACCACCCTTGGGTTTCTCTTTCCAATTTCCCAAATTATTTACTTGAAAATTGGTCGTTAAAATTCGATTACCTCTGCGAATTATGTACGACAATGAATTTCCATTTCATATGGTTCACTCTATTAATCCTGAAAAGATTTGTTGGTTTTGATATCTTTAATAATTTTAGCATATGTTGTTCATCATTGAGAAAAAATTTAAGAATCATTTGAAAAACATTCAATCAAATAGTCAATCTTTGCAGGACGGGAAGGGTGTGTAAAAAGTAATATGCGATGAAACTATAATGCATAGGGAACCGTCGCAAGCACATGAAAACTAATTACCATAATGTATTTTTCAAATCACCGATGATCATGGGTAATCATTCTTCAAGGAAAAATGTAAGCTTCTAATGGTATGTACATATAGTCATATACATATTCCATATACACATATTTGTACTGTAGAACTGTTTTTGCTTAGCTTTTTATGTCTTGTATATCCATATTCTGAATGTGCTACTGTCATACTCTCTTTCAGGAATGTGCTACTGTTATACTCACTCGTAGGTTTAACTCATTCAGCTTTTGCTTTGGGATATGAGGCAGGTATCAACAAGTGCCAAATTAACGACAATTTGGTTCCACATGGAGCACTAATTAAATTTATAAAGAAAAGACTCCAATACATAGAGATAGAAGCAAACTTGAGTAATGTTAGCATGCCTAATTCTATTATTTATTTTTTAACTGTTTTTATTTTTTTTAAATGTTTACATGATGCATTTATGCTGATCGTTGTTTGTTTCAAGTATGCCAGAGCGACACTGATATGTATGAAGATTTCTTATTTATTCAACCTTTGGATCTCATCACAAAGGATGTCTATAAACAAAGGCAAATGATAATTGAGAAAAAGAAAAGTCAACAGAAGGATATAGACAAGGTATTTGACAGGGAGAACGAAAGAGAACCTAAGGATGTAACTGAGAGGGAAAAACAATATACAAGAAAAGAACATGAGAAGGTCAAAGAGGCTAGTCAAGTATCTTAGAGGGGAAATCAAGATAAAGAGAAAAGAGCATGAGAAGGATGGAGACAAAATATAAATAGACGAGGATAGAGGAAAAAAACATGAGGATTTCACGGATAGAGAAATGGTTATGTATCAAGAAGATAAGGCCACTGTTGAACACGAATAAAATGGGATCTGTGAAGGTAAACTCACTTTGTTTATGATTCATTTGTTTACTTTTTTGAGGTTTGGAATCCAGTACCTTCAGTCCATAAGTGTCTTTTCAAAGATATAATATCTATAAGTAATATTTTACTAAAGATGGGTATCCCATTCATAACCTCGATTAAAATTGATATAAATATTTGCATGTTGAATAACTTTGTATGTGTGTATATGTTTGTTAATGTGTGAGTTATAATGCAGAAAATTTATATATTTAGCCGTCATTATAATGTCTTAATTTCATACAAAAGTGCAATCCTTTACTTAAACTAGCATGGGTTACCAATTAGTAATATCATAATAACACATTATTTAAAATACAATTTGAGACCAAAATTTCAAGGCTAACTTTGGTGTAATAGAATAAATTCTAATCCGTAAGTATTAAGTTACAAATTTTATTATTTTCATAAGTAAAATAAAACACATCAATTTTAATTTTTTTTTTTAAAACATGCCTCGTATTAACTTTAAAAAGTCAGACTTCATATTATATTTTGAAACCGATATAGTACTAGAGGACAAAAATCTCCAACTTTGACAGTATCACCGGACCTGTACCTCATGCATACACAATTATACTAAATTTAAAAAATTATAACTATGTATATATGAAGTATAACTTACAAATGTTTGTCCTCTTAATTTCCCCCCTGCTGAATTCTCTCAATCCTTTGATTATTACAAACAAACTTTTGTTGGACCACGAAAAATAGTCCCTGCAACCTGCAAAGTGCAAACCATATCATACAAGGAAGCTAAGTTAATACAATCTTGTGAGAAATTAATCTATCTTCCCATTAGATAAAAGGAACACAATTTTCACAGTAACAATGTACTCATTACTATCCAAACTATGTGAAACATGAAACCTGTAAACCAAAAACCAGAAGAGGAAAAAGAACTCTCAAAGCTAACAAAAAATTTATACCTACCCAAAAAGATATGGGTAGAAATAGCATACAACAGTAAAGTACACACTCATTTTAACATGTGCTGCTAAAATACATTCCTAGTTATAAATCCCAACCATCATATCGCCCATTGAACTTCGATTTCTGGTTTGTTAAACTGCCATACATCTCTGAAAATTTCAGGAAGCAATTGCTTCTGACCCAATAATTCCTAGTTATAAATCCCAACCATCATATCGCCCATTGAACTTCGATTTCTGGTTTGTTAAACTGCCATACATCTCTGAAAATTTCAGGAAGCAATTGCTTCTGACCCAATAATGCGATTGTGTGTCTTTGCTAATTGCAACTCCAGAAAACTTTGATGTGACGATGGCCCATGCCAGTTGTAGACACTCGAAATTTTCTGTACTCCTATTACTAACATTGTAGGAGGGTAGATTTATCTTTTGGAGAACCCTGAAAGATAACTTACATTCATGCCGGATACTACCGAAAGTTCAACTCCAACCTAAAACACAAACCGGGAACATAATCTCAACCTGGAACACACATCGGGAGTGTCATTTCCAATCTCGGAGATAACCCCGAGATATGCAGATCAAAAGGCCGGCAACAACACCGGAGAGGTCAGTCCTATTTCGGCGATAACACCGCGATGTTCAGTTCCAGTCCCAGAGACAACACTAGAAGTAGCAACCCCATCCTTGGTGATAGCCCCAAGGGATGCCATTGCAGTTCCGGCGCTAACTCCGGAAATGCTTGTTTCAAACACATGCGATCAGCTTCAGGCTTAGACATCCTGTCGAGGGACATACACCTCAGTCCCGGGACTAACAAAATGGACATATAGGAATACCCACAGATGACAGTGAGGCATACAAACAAGCAGTCCAATCTCAGATGTAACCCTGAGCAACGTCTACTTTCCGCTTAAACCAGCGATAACCCCGGTGAGGAGTCAACACGTCATCTTACTGTCTCAACAAGATGATATCACAGCATACCAGCAAGTGGTCCAATCTCAGCTGTAACCCTGAGCAACGTCTACTTTCAACTCAAACCGGCGATAACCCCGGCAAGGAGTCAAATGTCATCTTGTTCCTTCGATAAATGGCACGTCGTCTCAACACTTCATACATACATACATCCAACAATGTCCTACAAGAACCAAGGAGTGACAATCCCGAGTGACTATTACGTGTGGCAGTACTTTGGATAGAATTTGAAGCTTGAAGACCATGGGCATAGACCCCTCTTCATGACTTCGTATAACCTCTAATCCATGTCATTACGTAACTCTCAACATAAGCGATCTGAAGAAGTACAGATATACTTCGTTCGGATACTCAGATTGAAGTTCTACAAGTTCGAGCGGACATTACAATGCACGACTGCACGTACTACGAGACAACGGGACCCGCTAGGCTCAGATGCACAATGACTAGCTGCAGGTGTACCTGCGGCCATCCGTCTATATATACAAGGCTTGGGTTAGCCATTTGAAGGGAGACAGAGAAGGAAATAGGTGAGGAAGCCTTGTCCATTTTACTATGCTTACACATCTTTTGAGTGTTTCCTCTTCTTTAAACACTAGTTAGCTCACATATAGCTACTTTTTATCCGGTGAGAGCTGAGTGTTTATCCATTTAAAGTCTAAGAAGTCTACTTTGGCAGCCCACTGTAAGCCTTCTTACATTCTATAAAGCCTCTTTCTCATATATCACACACTATTGTACACGTTGATAGTCGTGTGAGTGTGTTTGCCTGGACTTCGGTCCGTGGTTTTCATTTCTGTCTGTATATATATATACTAATATATATATATATATATATATATATACTAATATATATATATATACTAATATATATATATATATATTGTATATATGGACTAACATTATCGAGTTATGCCTTGATTGAGCCTAGACTTTCGGTCTGTAGTGTTTATCTTCTTTTATATATATATATATATATAAGTAAATATATATATATATATATATTTACTTATATATATAATCTGTGGATTTTACATCCGGAGCGTTTAATTGCTTTTGTATATATATATATATATATATTTATATATATAATTGCTTTCAGACATAATTGATGAGCCTGAATTTTATATCTGGTGTGTTTACTCGTTTTTATATATATACATATATATAATTACTGTCGGACATATCCGATGAGCCTAGATTTACATCTGGTACGTTTACTTCTTTTATATATATATACATATATATATTTGTGTATATATATATATTTACATTTTTGTCAGACCTGGAGTTTACTTCGTGGCCTTTTACAGCTTTATTTATATTCTGTCCTGCCTGGAGTTTAATTCGTGGCCTTTTACAGCTTTATTTACATTCTGTCCTGGCTGGGGTTTACTTCGTGTCAGTTGATCGCTTTCATAGCTTTATTTACATTTCGTCCCGCCTGGAGTTTACTTCGTGGCGGTTGATCATGTTCATATATATATATATATATATATATATATATATATTTACCGTTTTTATATATTTATATTTCCGATCCCCCATGGAGTTGCTTCGTGGTGGTTGATTCAGTCTGTATATATATATTTACATCTTTTATATATATAACTGCTTACTACTTTCCATACAAATTGCAGTATCATGTGTGCCTAGGAATCATGTGATCACAGGTTCAGTCTACTGAATCTAGATTCGGTTCCCATAATGGACATTTTTAGCTGTATGCAGCTTGTACATTATTTTACAATGTCTGAGTTTCCTTGGATGGTTGTCATGCCCATAAGGAGTTCGGCACTACTGTATATTATTTTCTCGTGGATGCTTCGCATCTCGAAAATAAAAGCAAGCAAGCCGAACATTTAATAAAATGGAAGTATGAAAAGGTCTCAATTCCCATTGAGCACACGGTTTGAAAAACCTTTTTTACAAAACTTCATTTCTATATCTTGGTTAAAACATGATTTTTCTATAAAATTCAAACCTTCTGTATATAGGTGCGAACGAGGACTCGCACTACTTTCAAATAATTGCACATTTATCCACACACACACACATTCATATAACAATTTCTTTGAAGAGTGGCGGTCACCATGGTAACACGGATGTCGGGGGGTGCCTAACACCTTCCCTCCGCATAATCAAGCCCCCGAACCCTTAATGAATCTCGGTTTCACAGACCCGTTTAGCAGTGTCAAATCACTGGGTCAATGTGCTAACCTTTTCAGTTGCGTTGGTGCAACCAGTTAAATACACCAACCGGCGACTCTTAAAGTCAATCATTGACATTATACACATCAGACCTTTTTCACTTGTTTTTTCAAACAAATCTCATATTAACATGAGAACACCAAAGAACAAGTAATGAAAAGGGACACTCAAAAATTCTGATGTCGACAGGTGGCGACTCTGCTAGGGAGTCCAGTAAGAGGGCTTAAGCCCCTATTACAAGCTTTTCAAAATTGTTATATGCTTGTGTGTGATTGTTGCATTTACATTTCTGATGAATGTGTATGAATGCATATTACTTATTGCACTGTTAAATATCTATTTGTGATATTAGTGATTCGCACATGTCATCATTTTGCATAAACGGTGAGACACGTTGTATGTGAATGTATGTTGTATGGTCCCTCCACCAGGAGGCTATCCTGTCTGTTTTTGATTACTGGACCCGTGGGAAGAATAATTCCTCGGGGCTCAGGAAAGGCACCACTCAGATTCGCTCCAGTTGAAAGACAGGATTAACTTCCCGTCAAGTAGATTGCGATGATCTGGGAACCTTCATGCTGAAAAGCCGCGAGTGTAACCTTAAGATAGGTCAGCCTCTGATAAACCAAACACGGAGGAAAGTCTCTTCATGCTTATCATTTTCAATAACTTGTAAAATCATTTACTTGTAATTTTATTCCATGTTCATCCATATGTAATGGAAAATATGAAGAATATCTGTGCATGGCATGTTATCAATTAACAAACCTGTTTTGCAGGACAAATTCCTAAAACGGACATGTTATGATAACATTTACATTACTCTAAGACTAAACTACGTAAGTCTTTTGTAGGGAAGCAATTGGGTCTGTTACCCGCTCAAAATCCAAAAAGGCCACAAGCCTACAACCAATCATGTCTTCTTCCGAACAGTCTAATCCTGTTTCCCGAGAAGAATTTGACAGATTGAGCAAACAAATCACAGACTTGGTTGTTCTATTGAAGGAATTACACCAGTCTACTCAGGGTACGAAGATACCTACACATACATAATCCTCTACACAAGGGGGAGTTCAAGGTCTGGAAAAAACAATTCCAGAACATCAGTTGGATACAACCAACAATGACCCTGAAGGCACCCATCTCCAAGGAGATCCAGACAACGGTGACATCAGGAACAAAGTCCTTCAAATGGAGGAAACCATTCGTGTTCTCAAAAGGATTGGAACTCATGGTGGTGTTTCATATACAGACCTTTGCATATTCCCTGGTGTTTATTATTCGAAGAAATTTAAAACCCCTGATTTTGAGAAATATAACGGATTAGGGGATCCTTATACACATTTAAAAGTGTTCATTGGAGAACTCGTATCTCATGTTGAGAATGAAAAGCTCCGAATGCAGCTGTTTCAGAAAAGTCTGACTGGAGAAGCCCGTTCATGGTATACCAGATTAGACAACTCTAAGATCCATAGTTGGGAAGAGCTGGCTCACGCCTTCCTCACTCAATACAGTTTTCAATCTCAAATGGCTCTTGACCGGTACCAAATTACCAAGGTCAAGAAATAGTCTAATGAGTCATTCAGAGAGTATGCTCAAAGGTGGAGGCACCTTGCTGCTCAAGTTATTCCTTCTATGACAGAATCAGAAATGGTCATGACTTTCATAGATATATAGGAAGCTTCTTTCTATGAAAGAGTTCTAACTGGTATTGGCAAAACATTTTCTGAAATGATCAAACACGGCGAGATGGCTAAAATGGGATTGAAGTTCGGTAAAATTCAAGACCTAGCCGCTCTTGAAGCTGTTGCCGAGCACATCTAGTCTGGATCTTATGGAAACAACCCCCAGAGGGTCCATAAAAAGAAATAGGAGGATGTTTCCTTGATACTACAAGGACGAAATGGAAATCCAAGCATGCTTATGCAGAGGAGAAACTACTCCCCTTTTCCAGCACAATCTTCAAACCCTCAATTGCCTAAAAGTGGAAAAGTAAAGCGACCTCGAACATTCACACCGTTAAGGGACTCACTCGAGAATATTTTTGCTCTTATGACTGCTCAGAAGAAAATTACGCATCTTCTTCCACCAACCAACCCTAATGGGATGGGTTTTAATGCTACTCGGAAGTGTGCATACCATGACGGGGCACCCGGACATGATACTCAAGATTGTTGCGCCTTGAATAAGAAGATCCATGATCTGATAGAAAACGGTGAGATCGTAGTCACCAAGCCAGATCAACCTCATGTGCAAGACAACCATCTCCCTCAACACAAAGAAGAAGAGGTCAACATGATCAGTTGGAGCACTGGACATGGTTCCAATTCTACTGATAAATCATCCCAACCCATCAAAGACGGTGTTAACAAATGGGATTATGCAAAGTTTTAGTTTACCATGGAACGAAAGATGAAAGCTCTTTACAAACAAATTGAGCAATTGGCACAAATGGTGACCCACCATCATCAAGTCACACGCTAATTAATCAGGCAGGAGCATGCCTATCTCCTTCCATTTGTTTTAAATGCTTCATCAACACCTTTAGAAAGCGAAGTTATTGAGGATAAGGTTGCAAAGCGAGCAAGTGCTAAAGCCCGTCGGGATTTCGCCAATAAAAGGGAATTCAAATATTTGGGCCAATCTATGGAGGAGATACTTCAAATGTTGATCAACGAAGGAAGAATCACATTCCTTCTACCTCCAATCAATCCCCGCTCAGGGCGGTTCAATCCTAATGAAATGTATCAATATTATTCACATTCTCGCGGTCACAGCACAGAAGAATGTGTGGCACTCCGTCATCTCATTTAGAATCTTATTGATAGCGGTGTCCTGCAAATAGCGGATGATTACACTATACAACTTAAGGGTGGGAATGCATGCCCTACTCAATGGAAGGGATCAGTAGCAGTTATATCCAAAGTGGATGATGAGACTGTCAAAGTATTTCCCATACAACCAATTCTTCTCAAAGGAGCTGACAATCCTTTGAAAGTGGCCGCACCAGAGCCAATTCCTTTACCTTGCAGACTACAACAACTTGTTGTCAGCTTACACAAAGTTCCATGGAATTATGGAAAAGTTGAAGGATCCACGTCTCATACTACTGCTACAGTGTCGAAAGAAAATCCACTGTACCTTCCTCAAAGGATTATCAAGCCTACTTTTGAAGCAAAGGGGAAGTTGCCCATGGAGAAGATTGAAAAATTACTCCGTACTATGGGCCATAATGAAGCCAAAGTGGTTTTAAGCTTGCGAAAAGCTCCACACCAGTTTTCGATACTGGACCTGGTTTTCTCTTCCAAGGAGCATCGGAAGGTCTTACTAAAGGTTTTGGAAGAAGCCTACCTGCCAAAATCAGTGAATGATGAAAAATTTCAACATTTGGTTGATCACATTTTCAACAACAATGTGATATCATTCACTGATGACGACATACCTCCCGAAGGGACCGGTCATTGCAAACTATTGCACATTGCAGTGTTGTCTTCTTGGTACATGCTAGCTGGAGTATTGATAGATGGAGGTTCATCTCTAAATATTTGTCCTTATGCCACCTTGGTGGAGATGAATATCAATCTTAAGCGAATCCAAAGTAGCCATACGATCATCGGAGCTTTTGATGGATCTCAGCGAAATTCCATTGGAGAGATTGAATTGCCAATTGAGATTGGTCCTAATACATTCAACATATCCTTCCACGTCCTCAAGATAGATTCAGGATACAACCTGCTATTGGGGAGACCATGGATACACATGGCTGGAGCTATTCCCTCTACCTTACATCAACAACTCAAATACATCATCAATAATAGTCTAGTCACTGTCAATGCTGAGCCGGAATGTCCTAGACTAGGAACTCTACCAATTATCAGCTTCAACTCAGAAGTTGAGCCGGCCAGTTTCCATACTCTAGGAGTGAGTAACTCACAATACCATTCTATTTGAGCCCCACTTCCCGTACACAAGATTTCTGACGATGTTATGTCAGCCACTCAAGGAATGATGTTATTGGGTTATCAACCTGGACAAGGGCTTGGTAAGGATCAACAGGGTATTAAGCACCCTATCCAAATGTTCAGTCAGATTGAGATAGTCGGGCTAGGCTATTCTACTAATTCCACTCACAGGAATCCTTATAAGCATAAGCAGGTTCCTCAAACTTCTACCTCACGGCGATTTTCTACACCTTTACCACATGATTTGATACAGTCTCCAGTAAAGGTACCAGCCCATGTTGTGGCTATGCTGTTTCTGAAACCAGTGCCAATCAAAGCTAAAGAGGTACTGATTCTTGATCCCAAGGTGGAAGAAAAGGAACGAAAATGTTAACATGACCTTGCCTTGATGATCGCGGGCATTCACTTCATTGTTCATGATGAACACACAAACAGATACTCCCCAAACGATGATTGCCCAGATGTAATGGTTATAATTCAGGAAAAGGAGGACACTGACGATCCTTCTATCACTACAGTCCATCAGGACTTTTCCCTCGACAATTGGAGCAGCACTCCATGCATTTGTCGACGAGGGTAAAATGGGCAGAAAATCCCTCTGCCCTGTAGATAACTTTAATTGCTTGCTTTCCTTTACAGCACTAGCAGTTATTTTATCACGTACATGCTAACACTTTTGTATGATCGAACAGTTGCATATATTAAGTGAAAGCATATTTTATTTCAGGACTCTGAATTTAGACGTGCATGTACTTGCTAATGAGGTGCCTTCTCTCCACAAGGGTTGTAACTTTGATGCAAAGTTGGACTCAGACTTGATGGACATCCAAGAGGACATTGAGACACCTCAAGAGATTAAGGAATGGGTCGCCGACAAACCAAAACCCAATCTTGATCAAACCACTCCTTTCAATCTCGAAACCTTAGACAACCCTAAGCTAATCCAGATTGGTTCAGACCTTACCACAAATTAACGAAATGACATGGTTGCACTGTTAACCCAATTCCAAGATGTGTTTGTATGGTCTCATGAAGATATCGTGGGTTTGTCCACTGACATTGTTCTTCATTGCCTTCCCATTAAATAAGGATTCAAGTCAGTTAGGCAAAAGCTCAGGCAATTGAAACCTGAGTGGATTTTAAAAGTTAAAGAAGAAATTATGAAACAATTTCAAGCTGACATCATCATGGTGTCTATATATCCAGAGTGGATATCCAACATTGTTCTCGTGCCTAAACCAAGAAGAAAGGTGCGAGTTTGCGTGGATTATCGGGATTTGAACAAAGGTTGCCTTAAAGATAGATTTCTCGTGCCTTTTATCCACATTCACATTGACAATACTGCTCAATACAGCATGTATTCCTTTGCTGATTGCTTTACGGGGTACCATCAAATTATGGTCACTGAGGAAGATCGTGAGAAAATTGCTTTCATCACGCCTTGGGGAACCTTTTGCTACAGACGGTTGTCATTCGGCCTCATCAACGTCAAGGCAACCTACCAAGGAGCTATTATGGCTCTTTTCCATAATTTAATGCATAAGGAGATAGAGATCTATGTGGATGACATCATTGTCAAATCTCGGAAGGAGGATGACCATTTAGACCATCTCTAAAAGCTATTCAACATGTTGCGTAAGTACAACTTGAAGTTGAATCCTGCCAAATGCGCATTTAGTGTTAAGTCGGGAAAGTTGCTAGGCTTCCTAGTCAGCCACAAATGGATTGAAATGGATCCTACCAAAATCCAGGCCATCAAGAAAATGCCCATTCCTCAGACCGAAAAGGAAATACGGGGATTTTTGGAAAGGATCAACTTCATTAGCCGATTCATTTCTCAACTCATGGCAACCTGTGAGCCAATCTTCAAATTGTTAAGGAAGAACTCCTCCATGAAATGGAATGACGAGTGTCAAAAAGCCTTCCTCATAATTAAGGAGCAACTGATCAACGCTCCTGTTCTGGTACCTCCCAGGGATGATGTTTCTCTGTTCATGTACTTGTCCATAAATGACAATGCTATGGGCTGTATGCTGGGGCAGAAAGATAATAGAGGCCAAGAGCGAGTTATCTATTACCTTAGCAAAAGATTCAGCATTAGTGAACACAAGTACACTTTGATCGAAAAGACTTGTTGTGCTTTAGCATGGGCTTCCATGAGATTATAGCAGTATCTCCACGGTCACACAACCCAACTAATATCCCGCGTGGATCCTCTTAAGTATGTGTTCAGTAAACCCATACTGAATTGCCGACTGTCCAGATGGCAGTTGATCCTACAGTAATTTGACATCGTCTACGTGACTCAAAAGTTCATCAAGGGTCAAGGAATTACGGATCAAATGGCTGCTGCACCTGCAGGGGATTACAAACCCTTAGAAACATACTTTCCTGATGAAAGAGTAATGAAAATTCAGCTACCACATCAGTACAATACATGCCATTCGTGGAAAATATATTTTGATGGAGCTGTTAAATCAGAAGGCTCTGGAACCAGAGCAGTTTTAATATCTGGTACGAGGGAGCAGTATCCCGTCGCCGTCAAATTGCAGTTTGTTAACACCAACAATGTAGCTGAGTATGAAGGCTGTATCATGGGACTCAAACTTGCCCATTCAATGGGTATCAGGCGGTTAACTGTCTTTAGGGATTTTGAATCGTTAATCAAGCAATCCACAGGAATCTATCAAACCAAAGAATTAAATTTACTGCCTTACTATCGGCAAGTTCTACAGATGGCTTTGGAGTTTGAAGAAATCTCCGTTCTCCACATTCCTCGTAATATGAATCACTTCGCAGATGCATTAGCAACGTTGGCCTCCTTAGTTTACATACCTGACAAGGAAAACATGCCAAGCATCACGATTGCTATGCAGAAAGCCCCAGCCTATGGGAATTACATTGGAGAAGTATCAAATGAGTTGCCTCCCATCCACAACCCTTGCTATCAACATATCAAGGAGTATCTACGAGATGGATATACACCCGCTGAGGTGAGCCTAACTGAGAAGAGGCGAATTCATCGACTTGCTATGAAATTCTACCTGAGCGGATATGCACTCTCCAAAAGAGATACAGGATTAGGTCTCCTCAGACGTCTGGACAAAGATCAAGCTCAACGACTCACGGATGAGATCCATGGTGGAGTATGCGGCCTTCACATGAGCGGAACCCTACTTGTCAAGAAAATTCTCAGAACGGGACATTATTGGCTTACATTCAAAGCTGACTGTGATGATCACGTCAAGAGGTGCTATCAATGTCAGATCCACGGGAATGTTATCCACGCCCCTCCAAGGGAACTCCACAATATGAGTTTGCCATGGCCCTTTTCAATGTGGAGAATGGGCGTGATCGGGCCCATCAAGCCCAAAGCCAGTAATGGACATCGATTCATATTCACCATGATCGACTACTTCACCAAATGGGTTGAAGCAGCTTCCTTCCCTAGGGTTACTAAAGAAGTCATCATTGTTTTCATCAAAAATAATGTTGTTTGTTGATATGGACAACCAGAGGTTATTGTGTTAGACAATGCTAAAAACCTCAAAAACAAAGGATATAGGCGGTCATGCTGTATGTATGTATGGTTCATCAAAAATAATCCTGTATGTAATGCTGTATGTATGGTTCACAGGTAGCTCGGTCATGCTGTATGTATGGTTCATGTCACATTTGAGACCGATTGACACATTTAGACATAATGGATTTTGTTTCACCCATGAGATAGCCATGTCGTACTCCTTTCAGTTAGTGGGATGTACAGATGCTGTATCTTGGTCCGCTTTCTTGGCAGAGATTTGAGATCCGTTTGATATATAGTCGTGTTCAGGGCTTAGCTCACCCTATAGCTTCATTACTCGTGCTCCGGGCATGGATTATCTCCCTCTGGTTGGTTTGAGGGGCATGATTACTTACCACCCACTGCCCGTGATGTGTCAGTTTGACCAGTTTCAGGATTTCCATCTGTATGAGGGGGCAGTGAGTCAGTGCTTTACGTCACACCGTTTGTCAGCGGAGGACAGATCCAGGTTGTATGCCTGCTGGGATCAGCAAAAGTCGGCTGAGTTTTCTGTCAGTCATTCAGGTTGTTCTGCAGAGTATTTCGCATGGATGGAGACAGAGACAGCATTGGCTACGGCAGTATCCACAATGCAGGAGACTGATTCTGACGATGAGGAGCCTATAGAAGAGGCTGTCATTCCCACTGATGACTTGACTGTTAGGCTGCCAGCATTTGTGATAGATTCTCCCACCCCGAGTGCCACTGTTACTCAGTATTCAGCACAGTATTTGGAGCAGAGCTTACATCTGATGACCTATGATAGAGATCAGGCTAGGGCCATGATGTTGATAGCTTTTGATGAGTGAGATACCGCTCTGTTAGAGAGGGATGGGGCTAGAACAACCAGGGATGCATTGATAGTTATGCGGGATGTCGCCTTATCTGCTAGGGATATGGCCATTGCAGACACCACTTCAGTGAGATCCCAGATGACGGTCAGTCTGGCCGACATGAGTGCTTACATTGATGAGCATTATGCCACCATGCAGTTAGCCTCTGATCTGCTAGCTCATGTAGATACCCTTGGGAAGGAGCTTGCAGCGTTACCTCCGTCTTCAGAGAGGGATGCTATGTTAGGTCTGATAGTCCGCATATATATAGATCTATAGATACCTTTGTATTTTCCTGCACAGACTAGCTTAGCCATTTTGTTATGTACATCACAGATGTATATATCAAACTGTAGCAGCCCCGAATCCAGGTCCCAAATCACCTCGAATCCGGTACACTGTTACTATCACTAATTGCGGAAGATATAAACATAAATTGTTTATACATTACATTACACACTATTCCCCAAGGTCGAGTAACCTTAACTTATACACAAATCATAAAATATCTATTACACAATAATATTTATCAAAATAAACTATTATAAACTAGCCGCACATTTAACCGAAGTAGAACTTGACTTTAACCTTTTCCTGCATCCGAACACGTTCGCCTTATCTGCAATGTTTTATCATGATATAGCAAGAGTGAGCATGAAAGTTGCCCAGCAAGTTTAAATACAATAATATAACAATATATCATGATTGAAGAGTATGAATAATAAGCTGGCTATAATTCATCAATATAATTGAGAACTAGCACGAACAAACTTTAGACTGAACAAGTTTTATATATGAACAAACATTTCTGAACCAACTGGTAATGAAGGTGATCAGCCTTTCATACCTGACTTATACATGCAAGATGTACAGAATACAATTTTCATGGCAATCAGCAATGATTAACCATAAGCTTGAATAAAACACTCTTATTAGAGTTAAGTACAAAGAAACTTGCCTGAACCGTTGATTACCGCAACACAATTAATAACGCTTTATCCGAAGACATAGTATTAATAATATAGATCTCTAATATTAGAATAATATCATCACAGTATAATACTGTTATATTTTTACACACAAAATAACCTAAACACATTACCACATAATCCTATCAGTCTAAACTGCACATAAGACATAACATCAAGTCAAACTATTTCAGTCTGACTTGAAACCGACACAATTCTATCATCCCGACGGTCTAGTCGGACAAAAATCGAGTTTAAGTTCAATTAAACTCTGTCTAACCACTTAACCATTATCACATATAATTTCTTATCAGACAAAACATTTTTCCTAGGCTCGTAATAATTTTTGGATAATTATTACCATTTATCAACATTTTTCAATCCTTAAAACCGTATTTGAATGGATTAAATACAACATAATACCTTAATCATTAATATTTATTTAATATAAAATATTAATGAAAATCATACCATAATATTATAATATATTTTATAATACCATAATTATATGATTTTTAAACACTTAAATCTATTATCCGATAATTGCTATTAATATTAAAATATTAATATTTTTATGCCAAAATATCAAAAGTTATATTTTATAACTTAAAATATTTTTATAACACTTAAATCATTTTTATATGATTTTTAAATCATTAATTCCATTTTTCCTTAATTTATTTAATATAGTCAATAAATAAACTAATTACCATTAATAATAATATACTAATGAATTTCATCCCAAAATATTAAAAGTCATCAAAAATAACTTAAAATATTTTCTTATACAATAATATTATTTTCCATGAATGAAAACCATTTTTAAATAATTTATTTAATATTATAATTAAATAAATAAATACCATTTATATTTCAAAAATATTAAATATTTTCAAAATATACTTAAAATAGTTAAAAATTATTTTTTAAACTTTAAAATAATTTTTCAGAATTTATTATGTATTTTTAATAATTAAAAACAAGTTTTTTCTATTTATTTAATTAATTTAATTAATTTTCGAAATTAAATGTCGCTATAGGGGTTTCTGGCGACGAATCCGTCGCTAATGGTGTTCTTGAGACCTTCATGTCAGTGGCTAAGTAGGCACGTTTGACCGAGCATAATTTAGTGTTCTTAAGGTTTTCTGGGAAAGTTTGAAGTGTGATCATGTAGTATGTATGTAATACTACAACACACAACCAACATCTTGATCATAACACAACATCACAGCAAGATCTAAGCTAGCCAAATGTCTGACAGCGTTGTTCTTCATTTTCTGGGTTTTCCAAAAAATGAAGAACAGACGTGGGTGCTACTTTGATCACTTTAATATCCACATCCCCAGCTTTGTTTGTGTAATATAGTGGGTTAATATTGTAGAATACATGACAGAGCACAACTTTACTACTTTACATCAACATAACATCACATAAGACAGATTCGAGCCGGTCAAACTACATGTCAGGAGCTGTTCTTCACGATTTCTGGGTTTTCCAGATTTCGTCAAGAACAGTTGGTCAACACATAATTGACCGCGATTTCCTGCTAGTTAAGTTATGATCTATGTGATCTAAAGACTTTAATGGGTAGTCTACATATCAGACTACAACTAATCAACAACAACTTAGCCAAAATATTAACACATAACAAGATCCGAGGCTCAAAAAATGTTGTCAGACGATCTGGGTTTTTGGGTTTGCCCAGAAATCCAGAAAACGTGATCGGTCAACGACCTTTGACCGCTTGTAACATACGATCTAGAAATGCTATAGGGTTGATTCAAGTTGCAGATTAAAGCCCTATCAACAAAGAACATATCTATAACATCAAACACAAGAGATCATTAACACACAAAGATCTATGGGCCCTGACATATGGCTTTCAGCCTACTTTTTTGAAAAATTTCCAGATTTGCAAAATTGCTAGATTCGAGCACTTTGATGTTATGGATCTAGGATTTAACAACCCAGATCACTAAAAAAACACCTCATTACACAACTTTACACAATCAATTACAACATATAACATCAGATCATATAATTTCTAAAATTTAAGGTTTATACCACTTTGAGCTTTGATCCATGATTTCTGACATTGTGATCTGATCCTTAGCTTGCTACAAGATGATCATGATTCATCTTTTCTTTCTCTCTCACTCTAGATTTCGAATTTTAGAGAGAGAGGGTCTTGGAAGAAAATGCAAAAAAAATAAAGTGGTCCATTCTCTCTCTTAATCTATTTATTTACTACATATGTAATGAAATGGGCTGGCAAATGGCTGATTGTTGTGGTTTGTAGCACAAGGCTAGGGCTAGGAGTGGTTCACCAAATCCATTTAGGGCTAGATCTATAAGCAACTAACTAAAGAATGCAATAAGGGCACTAATGTCATTTTGATTTTATATTAATGGCATTTTTGTCAATTGGCCAAACCCTTAGGGTTTAGGGTTTGGTTAGGGTTTGGAACATTTAGAGTTTAGGGTTTAACATTTTAGAGTTTAGATTTTAACCCTTAACTTTGCAAATTTAATTTCTAACATTTTCGAATTTCAGTTATAAAAATAAAAAAAATGAACATTTCAAAATTATAATTAGGATTTATTAATTATATTAAAATTCCTTAATCATACTTAAATCTTGTTAATTAGGAATAATAATTTCTAATTAAAATTGCTAATTACACAATTAGGGTCAAAATCACAGATTAGGGTTTATAACCCACTAATTAGGGTTTCTAATGGAAAATAAATTTTCTATTTTTAGAAATTAAAACTCGTAATTAGATTAGAATTTTCTAATACACTTAACTTTAACAATTAGGATTAATATATCCTAAGTAACATTAAAAGTATTAAATTAACACCTTCATTTTCCCTAATTATAAGTTAGGGTTTCAAATTCGCAATTTGGGTTTAATAATTGGAAATTAAGGTTTACAAATTCTAAAAATTATGGTTTGCTAGATAATTAAGCTTTTTCCTAATTAATATAATACTTAATTGCATTAAAACATTATAATTTTCCTTTCTATTCCCAGATTAGGGTTTCATTTTATCAGAATCTAAAATTAGGGTTTTCAGATCTGGTATTAGGGTTTTCAAATTATCAAATCGGGTTTCAAATTCAGAATTAGGGTTTCGTAATCAATTTGTTAAGATTAACCCTAATTAATCCTATAATTATTTACACTTATGCCATTAAGTTCCCGATTTAGGGTTTCATGCACCGAATTAGGGTTTCGAATTTCTGGAACTGTAATTACGGTTTCCAGAACCAGTTTCTAGGATTTCTTATTAATCGCTAGGGTTTTCTAACCGAACGTTGACGTTCTTAATATACGATTAGGGTTTGACACATATATAATTAACTTGGTCAACCCTTGACCCTTAACCACATTCAGCACACATACATAACCATAAACACAAAGCATATTCACATAAATCCTTAATCCTGAATAATTCACCTATATCCTTCACCGAATTTTGAAATCCTCAAAATTCAATCTCAATAACATCAAACGCATACACTTATTTTCTGTCTAGGTCTATTATTTGACCTTAAATCAATCATTTAATATTTTAATAAATTGCCCAAATTCTCGGGTTGTCACATTCACCCCTCCTTATAAGAATTTCGTCCCCGAAATTCACCTTACACCTTACACCTTTCACACATGTCACATGCTACCCAATACACCACTCACAAGAGAAAAAGTTTTGAAATTGTGCTGAGGGGTCTTATAGACCATGAACACATTTAGTTTTAACGGTAGTGATCATACCGCAAAACAATATATTACTTGGTTTGTTTACAATCACAAAGAAGGTAAACTACCGTTGCTAGTACTTTAGGTGATCAACCCATCGTACAGTTACGTCATCCATAACGTATTAATCATTTTAGTGAATATTTACGCTACTAGATTGGATTATTTATCCAAACATTATCGTTCACCTCAGTCTTATCATAGGATTCCGCACCAAAACAATTTGGTTCGGAAAATTTCTTTCAATAAACACTTGGAGTTTTTATAACATTAGTCTAGCTGAATCAAATAGCATAGACTCATATCAATAATTTAGTTCAATCGAATTATTTAGGTGTAGCCAAACCCCGTTGGCAAATTAAACTTTTGAAAACATTTTCGAGAATGACGTCATGATGCCGCACTGTATTAACAGTCCGTTGCGGATTCTGTCATTTGGTGATTTTGTCATGCTACATCATACCATAGTGGAATAGTGACTTTAGGTCTAATTCACACTAAGTAATACTGCATTGATGACTTCATCATTTTTATCATCTCTGCACCAGGTTACATGGTACATAAGTGATAAATAAAAACAAATTTTGATATTTCAAATCATTTGCGTCTAGCCGAAATAAGTAGCATAGACTGTACTTTAAACCGTTTCAAAAATGGTTACGAGTCTACATTTTTTTTAAAAGGCACATAGTGCGTATTTAGCTTGATACCAAAAATTTCGAAGTTTAGCATAACTAGGAGTTTATGAAAACCTAAGTCTCCACTAATGATCATTTGCTTAATAATCTATCTGTTCCTATAATCCTTAACACTCCATTCACACACAACTATACCCAATTCATAAAACCACACTTATGAGTTCATAACCTGGCCGCAATTATATGAGTTTACGAACTTACCCTAGTCTGACCTTTGGCGTCCGTTCGCTAAGGGCTCATAAACATTTCATATAACTATAAGTCAAGAATGTCACATAAGTATGAGTTCTAAGAACTCGTACTTAATCCTATATTCTCTACCTATGACCTATTTATCTATGTATAACAACTAGCGCGACACAACATTTCAATGGTTACCAATGCCACCAACTAAGTAGTTTTTACACCAAGTACAATTCCCCGCCCATACAAGAAATCATACAACTCAGTTGCTAACACGAGTCCTCATTGAAATCCCCACCTAATCTTAACCCCCTTTTTCCATACGAATTCAATTCGTATTCATAATCCATAACTCTTTTATGAGTTTTCATAGTACCATTTCATAGTACAACTTTCACACAGCATCTTGCTGTAAACTTTTCAATCATAAGATTGATTCTTTCTGGCTATCATAACCTTATCAGATCACGGGGTGATCTTATCGTATATATTACGATTCAATTCTATGCATTATGATCGTTTTGTTTTACGATCTTCTATCCCTGCACTACTGTTCACAACTACTGTTCACCACTATAACAAGAGTTAGGGAACTCTGTGTCTTTACACTCGCCAAAATTCGTCTTTGAATCTTACCGACCAACTAACTCTATTTGAGTTAGTCTTATCCTAATCACTACGGTTATTGGTCTCAGGTATTCCTACCTAAGCTTCATAACCAACAGCTCTGATACCAACTGTAGCAGCCCCGAATCCAGGTCCCAAATCACCTCGGATCCGGTACATTGTTACTATCACTAATTGCGGAAGATATAAAAATAAATTGTTTATACATTACATTACATACTATTCCCCAAGGTCGAGTAACCTTAACTTATACATAAATCATAAAATATCTATTACACAACAATATTTATCAAAATAAACTATTATAAACTAGCCGCACATTTAACCCAAGTAGAACTTGACTTTAACCTTTTCCTGTATCCGAACACGTTCGCCTTATCTGCAATGTTTTATCATGATATAGCAAGAGTGAGCATGAAAGTTGCCCAGCAAGTTTAAATACAATAATATAACAATATATAATGATTGAAGAGTATGAATAATAAGCTGGCTATAATTCATCAATATAATTGAGAACTAGCACGAACAAACTTTACACTGAACAAGTTTTATACATGAACAAACATTTCTGAACCAACTGGTAATGAAGGTGATCAGCCTTTCATACCTGACTTATACATGCAGGATGTACATAATACAATTTTCATGGCAATCAGCAATGATTAACCATAAGCTTGAATAAAACACTCTTATTAGAGTTAAGTACAAAGAAACTTGCCTGAACCGTTGATTACTGCAACACAATTAATAACGCTTTATCCGAAGACCTAGTATTAATAATATAGATCTCCAATATTAGAATAATATCATCACAGTATAATGCTGTTATATTTTTACACACAGAATAACCTAAACACATTACCACATAATCCTATCAGTCTATACAGCACATAAGACATAACATCAAGTCAAACTATTTCAGTCTGACTTGAAACCGACATAATTCTATCATCCCGACGGTCTAGTCGGACAAAAATCGAGTTTAAGTTCAATTAAACTCTGTCTAACCACTTAACCATTATCACAGATAATTTCTTATCAGACAAAACATTTTTCCTAGGCTCGTAATAATTTTTGGATAATTATTACCATTTATCAACATTTTTCAATCCTTAAAACCGTATTTGAATGAATTAAATACAACATAATACCTTAATCATTAATATATTTTTAATATAAAATATTAATGAAAATCATACCATAATATTATAATATATTTTATAATATCACAAAGTATTTTTAATACCTTAAAATCATAATTATATGATTTTTAAACACTTAAATCCATTATCCGATAATTGCTATTAATATTAAAATATTAATATTTTCATGCCAAAATATCAAAAGTTATATTTTATAACATAAAATTTTTTTATAACACTTAAATCATTTTTATATGATTTTGAAATCATTAATTCCATTTTTTCTTAATTTATTTAATATATGCATTAAATAAACTAATTACCATTAATAATAATATATTAATGAATTTCATCCCAAAATATTAAAAGTCATCAAAAATAACTTAAAATATTTTCTTATACCATAATATTATTTTTCACGATTTTTCATGAATTAAAACTATTTTTCAATAATTTATTTAATATTATAATTAAATTAATAAATACCATTTATATTCCAAAAATATTAAATATTTTCAAAATATACTTAAAATAGTTAAAAACTATTTTTCAAACTTTAAAATAATTTTTCAGAATTTATTATGTATTTTTAATAATTAAAAAACATTTTTTCTATTTATTTAATTAATTTAATTAATTTCCGAAATTAAGTGTCGCTATAGGGGTTTCTCGCGACGAATCCGTCGCTAATGGTGTTCTTGAGACTTTCAAGTCAGTGGCTAAGTAGGCACGTTTGACCGAGCATAATTCAGTGTTCTTAAGGTTTTCTTAGAAAGTTTGAAGTGTGATCATGTAGTATGTATGTAATACTACAACACACAACTAACATCTTGATTATAACATAACATCACAGCAAGATCTAAGCTAGCCAAATGTCTGACCGCGTTGTTCTTCATTTTCTGGGTTTTCCAGAAAATGAAGAACAAACGTGGGTGCTACTTTGATCACTTTAATATCCACATCCCCAGCTTTGTTTGTGTAATATAGTGGGTTAATATTGTAGAATACATGGCAGAGCACAACTTTACTACTTTACATCAACATAACAACATAACATAAGACAGATTCGAGCCGGTCAAACTACATGTCAGGAGCTGTTCTTCACGATTTCTGGGTTTTCCAGATTTCGTCAAGAACAGTTGGTCAACACATAATTAACCGCGATTTCCTGCTAGTTAATTTATGATCTATGTGATCTAAAGACTTTAATGGGTAGTCTACATATCAGACTACAACTAATCAACAACAACTTAGCCAAAATATTAACACATAACAAGATCTGAGGCTCGAAAAATGTTGTCAGACGATCTTGGTTTCTAGGTTTGCCCAGAAATCCAGAAAACGTGATAGGTCAACGACCTTTGACCGCTTGTAACTTAAGATCTAGACATGCTATAGGGTTGATTCAAGTTGCAGATTAAAGCCCTATCAACAAAGAACATATCTATAACATCAAACACAAGAGATCATTAACACACAAAGATCTATGGGCCCTGACATATGGCTGTCAGCCTACTTTTTTGAAAAATTTCCAAATTTGCAAAATTGCTAGATCCGAGCACTTTGATGTTATGGATCTGGGATTTAACAACCCAGATCACTAAAAGACACCTCATTACACAACTTTACACAATCAATTACAACATATAACATCAGATCATATAATTTCTAAAATTTAAGGTTTATACCACTTTGAGCTTTGATCCATGATTTCCGACATTGTGATCTGATCCTTAGCTTGCTACAAGATGATCATGCTTCATCTTTTCTTTCTCTCTCACTCTAGATTTCGAATTTTAGAGAGAGTGGGTCTTGGAAGAAAATGCAAAAAAAATAAAGTGGTCCATTCTCTCTCTTAATCTATTTATTTACTACATATGTAATGAAATGGGCTGACAAGTGGCTGATTGCTGTGGTTTTTAGCACAAGGCTAGGGCTAGGAGTTGTTCACCAACTCCATTTAGGGCTAGATCTATAAGTAACCAACTAAAGAATGCAATAAGGGCACTAATGTCATTTTGATTTTATATTAATGGCATTTTTGTCAATTGGCCAAACCTTTAGGGTTTAGGGTTTGGTTAGGGTTTAAAACATTTAGAGTTTAGGGTTTAACATTTCAGGGTTTAGATTTTAACCCTTAACTTTGCAAATTTAATTTCTAGCATTTCCGAATTTCGGTTATAAAATTAAAAAAATTAACATTTCAAAATTATAATTAGGATTTACTAATTATATTAAAATTCCTTAATCATACTTAAATCTTGTTAATTAAGATTAATAATTCCTAATTAAAATTGCTAATTACGCAATTAGGGTCAAAATCACATATTAGGGTTTATAACCCACTAATTAGGGTTTCTAATGGAAAATAAATTTTCAATTTTTAGAAATTAAATCTCGTAATTAGATTAGAATTTTCTAATACGCGTAACTTTAACAATTAGGATTAATATATCCTAAATAACATTAAAAGTATTAAATTAACACCTTCATTTTCCCTAATTATAAGTTAGGGTTTCAAATCCGCAATTAAGGTTTAATAATTGGAAATTAGGGTTTACAAATTCTAAAAATTAGGGTTTGCTAGATAATTAAGCTTTTTCCTAATTAATATAATACTTAATTACATTAAAGCATTATAATTTTCCTTTCTATTTCCAGATTAGGGTTTTATTTTATCAGAATCTAAAATTAGGGTTTTCAGATCTGGTATTAGGGTTTTCAAATTATCAAATCGGGTTTCAAATTCAGAATTAGGGTTTCGTAATCAATTTGTTAAGATTAACCCTAATTAATCCTATAATTATTTACACTTATGCCATTAAGTTCCCGATTTAGGGTTTCATGCACCGAATTAGGGTTTCGAATTTCCAAAACTGTAATTAGGGTTTCCAGAACCAGTTTCTAGGATATCTTATTAATCGCTAGAGTTTTCTAACCGAACGTTGACCTTCTGTCAACCCTTGACCCTTAACCACATTCAGCACACATACATAACCATAAACACAAAGCATATTCACATAAATCTTTAATCCTGAATAATTCACCTATATCCTTCACCGAATTTTGAAATCCTCAAAATTCAATCCCAATAACATCAAACACATACACTTATTTTCTGTCTAGGTCTATTATTTGACCTTAAATCAATCATTTAAGATTTTAATAAATTGCCCAAATTCTCGGGTTGTCACATTCACCCCTCCTTATAAGAATTTCGTCCCCGAAATTCACCTTACACCTTACACCGTGCACCTTACACCTTTCACACATGTCACATGCTACCCAATACACCACTCACAAGAGAAAAAGTTTTGAAATTGTGCTGAGGGGTTATATAGACCATGAACACATTTAGTTTTAACGGTAGTGATCATACCGCAAAATAATACATTACTTGGTTTGTTTACAATCACAAAGAAGGTAAACTACTGTTGCTAGTACTTTAGGTGATCAGCCCATCGTACAGTTACGTCATGCATAACGTATTAATCATTTTTAGCAAATATTTACGCTACTAGATTGGATTATTTATCCAAACATTATCGTTCACCTCAGTCTTATCATAGGATTTCGCACCAAAACAATTTAGTTCGGGAAATTTCTTTCAATAAACACTTGGAGTTTTTATAACATTAGTCTAGCTGAATCAAATAGCATAGACTCATATCAATAATTCCGTTCAATCAAATTATTTAGGTGTAGCCAAACCCCGTTGGCAAATTAAACTTTTGAAAACATTTTCGAGAATGACGTCATGATGCCGCACTGTATTAACAGTCTGTTGCGGATTCCGTCATTTGGTGATTTTGTCATGCTACATCATACCATAGTGGAATAGTGACTTTAGGTCTAATTCACACTAAGTAATACTGCATTGATGACTTCATCATTTTTATCATCTCTGCACCAGGTTACATGGTACATAAGTGATAAATAAAAACAAATTTTGATATTTCAAATCATTTGCGTCTAGCCGAAATAAGTAGCATAGACTGTACTTTAAACCGTTTCAAAAATGGTTACGAGTCTACATTTTTTTTAAAAGGCACATAGTGCGTATTTAGCTTGATGTCAAAAATTTCGAAGTTTAGCATAGCTAGGAGTTTAGGAAAACTTAAGTCTCCACTAATGATCATTTGCTTAATAATCTATCTGTTCTTATAATCCTTAACAATCCATTCACACACAACTATACCCAATTCATAAAACCACACTTAAGAGTTGATAACCTGGCCACAATTATATGAGTTTACGAACTTACCCTAGTCTGACCTTTGGCGTCCGTTCGCTAAGGGCTCATAAACATTTCATATAACTATAAGTCAAGAATGTCACATAAGTATGAGTTCTAAGAACTCGTACTTAATCCTATATTCTCTACCTATGACCTATTTATCTATATATAACAACTAGCGCGACACAACATTTCAATGGTTACCAATGCCACCAACTAAGTAGTTTTTACACCAAGTACAATTCCTCGCCCATACAAGAAATCATACAACTCAGTTGCTAACACGAGTCCTCATTGAAATCCCCACCTAATCTTAACCCCCTTTTCCCATACGAATTCAATTCGTATTCATAATCCATAACTCTTTAATGAGTTTTCATAGTACCATTTCATAGTACAACTTTCACACAACATCTTGCTGTAAACTTTTCAATCATAAGATTGATTCTTTCTGGCTATCATAACCTTATCAGATCACGGGGTGATCTTATCGTATATATATTACGATTCAATTCCATGCACTATGATCGTTTTGTTTAACGATCTTCTATCCCTGCACTACTGTTCACCACTATAACTAGAGTTAGGGAACTCTGTGTCTTTACACTCGCCGAGATTCGTCTTTGAATCTTACCGACCAACTAACTCTATTTGAGTTAGTCTTATCCTAATCACTGCGGTTATTGGTCTCAGGTATTCCTACCTAAGCTTCATAACCAACAGATTTGATTCCAACTGTAGCAGGCCCGAATCCAGGTCCCAAATCACCTCGGATCCGGTACACTGTTACTATCACTAATTGCGGAAGATATAAACATAAATTGTTTATACATTACATTACACACTATTCCACAAGGTCGAGTAACTTTAACTTATTCCCAAATCATAAAATATCTATTACACAACAATATTTATCAAAATAAACTATTATAAACTAGCCGCACATTTAACCTAAGTAGAATTTGACTTTAACCTTTTCCTGTATCCGAACACGTTCGCCTTATCTGCAATGTTTTATCATGATATAGCAAGAGTGAGCATGAAAGTTGCCCAACAAGTTTAAATACAATAATATAACAATATATAATGATTGAAGAGTATGAATAATAAGCCGGCTATAATTCATCAATATAATTGAGAACTAGCACGAACAAACTTTAGACTGAACAAGTTTTATACATGAACAAACATTTCTGAACCAACTGGTAATGAAGGTGATCAGCCTTTCATACCTGACTTATACATGCAAGATGTACAGAATACAATTTTTATGGCAATCAACAATGATTAACCATAAGCTTGAATAAAACACTCTTATTAGAGTTAAGTACAAAGAAACTTGCCTGAACCGTTGATTACCGCAACACAATTAATAACGCTTTATCCGAAGACCTAGTATTAATAATATAGATCTCCAATATTAGAATAATATCATCACAGTATAATACTGTTATATTTTTACATGCAGAATAACCTAAACACATTACCACATAATCCTATCAGTCTATACAGCACATAAGACATAGCATCAAGTCAAACTATTTCAGTCTGACTTGAAACTGACACAATTCTATCATCCTGACGGTCTAGTCGGACAAAAATCAAGTTTAAGTTCAATTAAACTCTGTCTAACCACTTAACCATTATCACAGATAATTTCTTATCAGACAAAACATTTTTCCTAGGCTCGTAATAATTTTCGGATAATTATTACCATTTATCAACATTTTTCAATCCTTAAAACCGTATTTGAATGAATTAAATACAACATAATACCTTAATCATTAATATATTTTTAATATAAAATATTAATGAAAATCATACCATAATATTATAATATATTTTATAATATCACAAAGTATTTTTAATACCTTAAAATCATAATTATATGATTTTTAAACACTTAAATCCATTATCCGATAATTGCTATTAATATTAAAATATTAATATTTTCATGCCAAAATATCAAAAGTTATATTTTATAACATAAAATTTTTTTATAACACTTAAATCATTTTTATATGATTTTGAAATCATTAATTCCATTTTTTCTTAATTTATTTAATATAGTCATTAAATAAACTAATTACCATTAATAATAATATATTAATGAATTTCATCCCAAAATATTAAAAGTCATCAAAAATAACTTAAAATATTTTCTTATACCATAATATTATTTTTCACGATTTTTCATGAATTAAAACTATTTTTCAATAATTTATTTAATATTATAATTAAATAAATAAATACTATTTATATTCCAAAAATATTAAATATTTTCAAAATATACTTAAAATAGTTAAAAACTATTTTTCAAACTTTAAAATAATTTTTTAGAATTTATTATGTATTTTTAATAATTAAAAAACATTTTTTCTATTTATTTAATTAATTTCCGAAATTAAGTGTCGCTATAGGGGTTTTTGGCGACGAATCCGTCGCTAATGGTGTTCTTGAGACCTTCATGTCAGTGGCTAAGTAGGCACGCTTGACCGAACATAATTCAGTGTTCTTAAGGTTTTCTTAGAAAGTTTGAAGTGTGATCATGTAGTATGTATGTAATACTACAACACACAACCAACATCTTGATTATAACACAACATCACAGCAAGATCTAAGCTAGCCAAATGTCTGACAGCGCTGTTCTTCATTTTCTGGGTTTTCCAGAAAATGAAGAACAGACGTGGGTGCTACTTTGATCACTTTAATATCCACATCCCCAGCTTTGTTTGTGTAATATAGTGGGTTAATATTGTAGAATACATGACAGAGCACAACTTTACTACTTTACATCAACATAACAACATCACATAAGACATATTCGAGTCGGTCAAACTACATGTCAGGAGCTGTTCTTCACGATTTCTGGGTTTTCCAGATTTCGTCAAGAACAGTTGGTCAACGTATAATTGACCGCGATTTCCTGCTAGTTAAGTTATGATCTATGTGATCTAAAGACTTTAATGGGTAGTCTACATATCAGACTACAACAAATCAACAACAACTTAGCCAAAATATTAACACATAACATGATCTGAGGCTCGAAAAATGTTATCAGACGATCTGGGTTTCTGGGTTTTCCCATAAATCTAGAAAATGTGATCGGTCAACGACCTTTGACCGCTTGTAACTTACGATCTAGACATGCTATTGGGTTGATTCAAGTTGCAGATTAAAGCCCTATCAACAAAGAACATATCTATAACATCAAACACAAGAGATCATTAACACACAAAGATCTATGGGCCCTGACATATGGCTGCCAGACTACTTTTTTTAAAAATTTCCAGATTTGCAAAATTGCTAGATCCGAGCACTTTGATGTTATGGATCTAGGATTTAACAACCCAGATCACTAAAAGACACCTCATTACACAACTTTACACAATCAATTACAACATATAACATCAGATCATATAATTTCTAAAATTTAAGGTTTACAACACTTTGAGCTTTGATCCATGATTTCTGACATTGTGATATGATCCTTAGCTTGCTACAAGATGATCATGCTTCATCTTTTCTTTCTCTCTCACTCTAGATTTCGAATTTTAGAGAGAGAGGGTCTTGGAAGAAAATGCAAAAAAAAATAAAGTGGTCCATTCTCTCTCTTAATCTATTTATTTACTACGTATGTAATGAAATGGGCTGGCAAGTGGCTGATTGCTGTGGTTTGTAGCACAAGGCTAGGGCTAGGAGTGGTTCACCAACTCCATTTAGGGCTAGATCTATAAGCAACCAACTAAAGAATGCAATAAGGGCACTAATGTCATTTTGATTTTATATTAATGGCATTTTTGTCAATTGACCAAACTCTTAGGGTTTAGGGTTTGGTTAGGGTTTAGAACATTTAGAGTTTAGGGTTTAAAATTTTAGGGTTTAGATTTTAACCCTTAACTTTGCAAATTTAATTTCTAGCATTTCCGAATTTCGGTTATAAAATTAAAAAAATTAACATTTCAAAATTATAATTAGGATTTACTAATTATATTAAAATTACTTAATCATACTTAAATCTTGTTAATTAGGATTAATAATTCCTAATAAAAATTGCTAATTACCCAATTAGGGTCAAAATCACAGATTAGGGTTTATAACCCACTAATTAGGGTTTCTAATAGAAAATAAATTTTCTATTTTTAGAAATTAAATCTCGTAATTAGATTAGAATTTTCTAATACGCATAACTTTAACAATTAGGATTATAAATATATCCTAAGAAACATTAAAAGTATTAAATTAACACCTTCATTTTTCCCTAATTATAAGTTAGGGTTTCAAATCCGTAATTAGGGTTTAATAATTAGAAATTAGGGTTTACAAATTCTAAAAATTAGGGTTTGCTAGATAATTAAGCGTTTCCCTAATTAATATAACACTTAATTGCATTAAAGCATTATAATTTTCCTTTCTATTCCCAGATTAGGGTTTCATTTTATTAGAATCTAAAATTAGGGTTTTCAGATCTGGTATTAGGGTTTTCAAATTATCAAATCGGGTTTCAAATTCAGAATTAGGGTTTTGTAATCAATTTGTTAAGATTAACCCTAATTAATCCTATAATTATTTACACTTATGCCATTAAGTTCCCGATTTAGGGTTTCATGCACCGAATTAGGGTTTCAAATTTTCGGAACTGTAATTAGGGTTTCCAGAACCAGTTTCTAGGATTTCATATTAATCGCTAGGGTTTTCTAACCGAACGTTGACGTTCTTAATATACGATTAGGGTTTGACACATATATAATTAATCTGGTCAACCCTTGACCCTTAACCACATTCAGCACACATACATAACCCTAAACACAAACCATATTCACATAAATCCTTAATTCTGAATAATTCACCTATATCCTTCACCGAATTTTGAAATCCTCAAAATTCAATCCCAATAACATCAAACGCATACACTTATTTTCTGTCTAGGTCTATTATTTGACCTTAAATCAGTCATTTAAGATTTTAATAAATTACCCAAATTCTCGGGTTGTCACACAAACAGTAGTATGTATGGCTGGGAAATATATTTTTATTCACTTCCCTTTTAGTTATGCCTCACTACTTGTTTGATATTTGCCTGTTTCTCCGGGGCCTTTGATCTTGATGCATTCTGAACTTATCCTTGATAGATGGACATTGAGACGTCGCAAGGTCTCTCAGAACGGATCATTGATTACTGAAAATTCCTACCATCTTTGGTATCTTGGGACTGGTATCCGTACGAAAAAAATGGAGTGGAGGATGGTTTCTTCCATTCTGAGAATGACCGCACCAAAGATGGTCGCCAGTACTTCTATTTGTGAGAAACCTAGTTAATTCCATCTCTTATGGGTTGGTATTGCTCTTAGAGGCATGATCGCAGCTTAGATGGTCACCGAATCTTCTATTTGTGAGAACAGGTTAGATAATTCCATCCCTTTAATCTGAAACCGATGAAGTGGGGAAATTTAAAGGTTGATCCCAGTACCGTGTGACAAGTATGTTTGTTCTGGTAGGGGTTAGACTGCACCATGAATGGCTGCCTACGTACTCCTGTTGAAGGGGAGATAAAGTCTGTGTAGTTCTAACCTGGTGTAAGAGGTTCAACGCTAAATGCGGAAGGCAGATGGGTGTAGAAGTATTTTTGTTGTTTTTGTTGTTTTTGTAAAGAAAGGACAGAAATGTTTTTGTTATTTTTCTTTATTGCGACCAGGCCATATAGAATATGATTGCCTACATACCCCCGGGTATCAGGGAGATCAAGTCGACGTAGTTCGCCCCTCAGGACGAATCGCTGCTGAAGAGAATCATAAATCCCATGTGCAGGCTATACTACGGGGAGAAGAAAGTTTAATCCCATAGAGGTGATAAACTGCAAGTGTGGACAAAGTTTAATCCCATCTTGAGGATAAACTGCATGGGTGAAAAGTTTAATCTCGTCTTCAGCAAAAGCAAGTGTGAAAAGTTTAATCTCATCTTCAGGAGAAACATGTGTGAAAAGTTTAATCTGGTCTTCAGGAGAAACAGGTGTGAAAAGTTTGAAATGATGTAAAACCAGGCTGTTGGATTGAAGTGTATGTTTCCCTGAGGGGCAGAAGAGTTTGTAAAAAGGAGAGAGGGTTCAAAACCGGAATGACTGGTGATTGGATGACCAAAACCAGGATGTTTGTTCAATGGTAACTTCAGACATAGTACCATTTCACGGTGTCCGAGTTGATAAGCTGTGGAAATTCATCACCATCCATTTTCTGCAACCTGAGAGCACCTCCTGTCAATACTTCTTTGACAATAAATGGGCCCTCCCAGTTAGGAGCGAATTTTCCCTTAGATTGATCCTGGTTGTCAATTATCTTCTTCAAAACCAAGTCATGTTGTTTGAATTGATATAGTCGGACTTTTTTGTCGTCGGATCGTGCGATCCATTGCTGATATAACTGACCATAGAAGATAGTCGCGGTTTGCCTTTCATCTATCAGAGACAATTGGTGATACATGTCTTGTACCCATTGGTCTTCATATAACTGAGCATCCATCAATACTTTGAGGGATTCCATTTCCACTTCTATGGGGAACACTTCTTCCATCCCATAGACTAACGAGTAGGGGGTTGCCCTAGTGGAAGCACGCATTGAAGTTTTGTAGGCTAATAAAGTTAGGGGCAAGAGGTCAGGCCATCCTTTGTGATTAGCGGACATTTTCTGCATGATCTTATTAATGTTTTTATTAGCCGCTTCATCAGCACCATTCATCTTTGGACTGTAGATGACGGAGTTGAGATGTTTGATGTGAAATTTTCTGCATAATTCCTCCATCATGTTGTTGTTGAGGTTTTTAGCATTGTCTGACGCAATAACCTCTGGTTGTCCATATCGACAAACAACATTATTTTTGATGAAAACAATGATGACTTCTTTAGTAACCCTGGGGAAGGAAGCTGCTTCAACCCATTTGGTGATGTAGTCGATCATGGTGAATATGAATCGATGTCCATTACTGGCTTTGGGCTCGATGGGCCCAATCACGTCCATTCTCCACATTAAAAAGGGCCATGGCGAACTCATATTGTGGAGTTCCCTTGGACGGGCGTGGATAGCATTCCTGTGGATCTTCATTGATAGCACCTCTTGACGTGATCATCACAGTCAGCTTTGAGTGTAAGCCAATAATGTCCCGTTCTGAGAATTTTCTTGACAAGCAGGGGTCCGGTCATGTGAGGGCCGCATACTCCACCATGGATCTCATCCGTGAGTCGCTGAGCTTGATCTTTGTCCAGACATCTGAGGAGACCTAATCCTGTATCTCTTTTGGAGAGTACATATCCGCTCAGGTAGAATTTCATAGCAAGTCGATGAATCCGCCTCTTCTCAGTTAGGCTCGCCTCAGCGGGTGTAGATCCATCTTTTAAATACTCCTTGATATGTTGATACCATGGGTTGTGGATGGGAGGTAACTCATCCAATACTTCTCCAATGTAATTCCCATAGACTGGGGCTTTCTGCATAGTAATCGTGATGCTTGGCATGTTTTCCTTGTCAGGTATGTAAACCAAGGAGGCCAACGTTGCTAATGCATCTGCGAAGTCATTCCTATTACGAGGAAAGTGGAGAAAGGAGATTTCTTCGAACTCCAAAGCCATCTGTAGAACTTTCCAATGATAAGGAAGTAAATGTAATTCTTTGGTTTGATAGATTCATGTGGATTGCTTGATTTCCAATTCGGAATCCCCAAAGACAGTTAACCGCCTTATACCCATTGAACGGGCAAGTTTGAGTCCCATGATACAACCTTCATACTCAGCTATGTTGTTGGTGTTGACAAATTGCAATTTGACGGCGACGGGATACTGCTCCCCCATACCAGATATTAAAACTGCTCCGACTCCAGAGCCTTCTGTATTAACAACTCCATCAAAATACATTTTCCACGAACAACATGTATCATACTGATGTGGTAGCTGAATTGTCATTAATCCTTCATCAGGAAAGTATGTTTCTAAGGGTTTGTAATCCCCTGCAGGTGCAACGACCAATTGATCCGGAATTCTTGACCCTTGACCAACTTTTGAGTCACGTAGACGATGTCAAATTTCTGTAGGATCAACTACCATCTGGACAGTCGACAATTCCATATGGGTTTGTTGAACACATACTTAAGAGGATCCACGCGGGATATGAGATGGGTTGTGTGACCATGGAGATAATGATGTAATCTCATGGAAGCCCATGCTAAGCACAACAAGTCTTCTCGATCAGAGTGTACTTGTGTTCACTGATGCTGAATCTTTTGCTGAGGTAATAAATAGCTCGGTCTTGGCCTCTATTGTCTTTCTTCCCAAGCATACAGCCCATAACATTGTCATTTATGGACAGGTACATGAACAGGGGAACATCATCCCTGGGAGGTACCAGAATAGGAGCATTGATAAGTTGCTCCTTAATTGTGAGGAAGGCTTTTTTACACTCATCATTCCATTTCATGGAGGAGTTCTTCCTCAACAATTTGAAGATTGGCTCACATGTTGCCGTTAGTTGAGAAATAAATCGGCTAATGAAGTTGATCCTTCCCAAAAATCCCCGTAGTTCTTTTTCTGTCTGAGGAATGGGCATTTCCTTGATGGCCTTGATTTTGGTAGGATCCAGTTCAATCCCTTTGTGGCTGACTAGGAAGCCTAGCAACTTGCCTGACTTAACAACAATGGCGTACATGGCGGGATTCAACTTCAAGTTGAACTTGCGCAACCTGTTGAACAGCTTTTTGAGATGGTCTAAATGGTCATCCTCCTTCCGGGATTTGACAATGATGTCATCCACATAGATCTCTATCTCCTTGTATATTAAATCGTGGAAAAGAGCCATCATAGCTCGTTGGTAGGTTGCCCCGGCATTGATGAGGCTGCATGACAATCGTCTGTAGCAAAAGGTTCCCCAAGGCGTGATGAAAGCAGTTTTCTCACGGTCTTCCTCAGCGAACATAATTTGATGGTACCCCGCAAAGAAATCAGTAAAGGAGTACATGTCGTATTGAGCAGTATTGTCAATGAGAATGTGGATAAAAGGCACGGGAAACTATCTTTAAGGCAAGCTTTGTTCAAATCCCGATAATCCACGTAAACTCGCACCTTTCCTCCTAGTTTAGGCACGGGAACAATGTTGGATATCCACTCTGGATATGTAGACACCATGATGATGCCAGCTTGAAATTGTTTCACAATTTCTTCTTTAACTTTTAAACTCCACTCAGGTTTCAATCGCCGGAGCTTTTACCTAACTGGCTTGAATCCTTCTTTAATGGGAAGGCGATGAAGAACAATGTCAGTGGACAAACCCACCATGTCTTCATGAGACCATGCAAACACATCCTGGAATTGGGTTAACAGTGCAACCATGTCATTCCGTTTATTTGTGGTAAGGTTTGAACCAATCTGGATTAGCTTATGGTTGTCTAAGGTTCCGAGATTGAAAGGAGTAGTTTAATCAAGATTGGGTTTGGGTTTGTCGGGGACCCATTCCTTAATCTCTTGAGGTGTCTCAATGTCCTCTTGGATGTCCATCAAGTCTGAGTCCAACTTTGCATCAAAGTTACAGCCCTTGTGGAGAGAAGGCACCTCATCAGCAAGTACAGACACATCTAAATTCAGAGTCCTGAAACAAAATATGCTTTCACTTAATATATGCAACTGTTCGATCATACAAAAGTGTTAGCATGTACGTGATAAAATAACTACTAGTGCTGTAAAGGAAAGAAAGCAATTAAAGTTATCTACAGAGCAGAGGGATTTTTTGCCCAATTTACCCCCGTCGACCAATGCATGGAGTGCTACTCCAATTGTCGAGGGAAAAGTCCTGATGGACTGCAGTGATAGAAGGATCGTCAGTGTCCTCCTTTTCCCGAATGGTACCTTTACTGGAGACTATATCAAATCATGTGGTAAAGGTGTATAAAATCGCTGTGCAGCAGAAGTTTGAGGAACCTGATTATGCTTATGAGGATTCCTGTGAGTGGAATTAGTATAATAACCTAGTCCGACTATCCCAATTTGACTGGACATTTGGATAGGGTGCTTAATACTCTGTTGATCCTTACCAAACCCTTATCCAGGTTGATAACCCAATAA